>CAJUYI010000680.1:41388-60762 GCA_910591695.1 Galerucella pusilla | reverse complement strand
GAACTCTTGCCATGTCACCATTTAATATCTGTTATTCTGTCACTGGTATGATAATATCCGTTTTATATTTTCAGCAACCAACTAATTTAATATCAAGATATGTGAGGAAAAAATTAATGAAACATATACGTAACTGTTCAATAGAACAATTTATACTTACCAAAGAAGTAGAAAAAGCAGGAGTAGTTATCCTTAATAGACCTCATGCTTTAAATGCTATTAATCCTCCAATGCTTGATGGATTAGTAGTAACACTTTCAAAGTGGCAAAATAAAAAAAAACTTGTCGTTATAAAAGGTGCTGGAGCTAAAGTCTTCTGTGCTGGAGGAGACATACTGCAAGCACTTGAGGATTTTAAGCGAACTAGGAATGAATATATTCTTTATGAATATTTAGTAAAACTCAACGAGCTGTTATATTTATTGCATACCTATAAAATTCCGATAATATCATTAGTAGATGGTATAGCTTATGGGGCTGGAGCAGGAATAGCACTTTTTTCAAAATATCCAATAGTAACTGAAAACACTCTATTGTCTATGCCCGAGGTTAAATTTGGCTTTCATCCAAACGCAGGCGCATCATACTTTTTTAATAAACTCGATGTACCTTTATGTAATTTCCTAGCATTAACAGGATTTGCTTTAAAAGGAGCAGATTTACTTCATATAGGATACTCTAAACATTTTTGCTACAGTAGTAATCTTAAGAAAGTTGAAGAGGAGCTTCTAAATTCTTCTTTTACGGATAACGAAAATCTCATTATTAAGAAATATTGCAATGAAAATATACCAGAGAGCACTTTAGCTCCAATAATGGATAATATTAATAGATGTTTTTCTGGAGACACCGTTGAAGATATTATTTCAAAACTCACGGACGATAAATCTATATGGGCAGAGGAGACAAAAATATTATTGGAAAGCTATGCACCAACAAGCATTAAAGTTATTCTTAGACAAATGCAACTATCGAGAAATATGGACTTGAAAGATTGTTTACTTTTAGAAAGTAAATTAACTCCAAATTTTTATACCTTCACTGACGTGATAGAAGGTAAATATATATTTTGGTTTTTATATTTAGTATAATAGGTAAGGATGAATAATAGTATATTATACACTAAGGTGGTGAATACCATTATTATTGACCGAGCACCAAGATTATTTCGCGAGGGGTTTTGCCCCGAGCGGAATAAGGTGCGAGGTTTATGAATATCTTCAACACCATGGTGTATATACCATTTTTTCCACTACTAGCCAAATTTAAGACAAAAATTAGAAATAATTCACAAACGCACCACGAGGAGCGTTTAATCCGTCGTCTGACTGACAAGTACACTGTCAGTTTTCGATATATTACGAACGTACTCGTTATGTCATCAGTCATTTTTGATTGAGCGCGAATTTTGAACTAATGGCATTTTTATTCAAATAATTTTATCTTTATCGGCAATTTCAAGCAGCAAATATGTTAGATACAATCTCCTGGGTATACAAAAGTATGTTGCACAAGTTTTTATTGAACTACTATCCCTGAATACCCAAAATATTTGAATTTGTCCATTATTGACCTAGGTTAATAATAGAAAATTATCAACCACTAATAGAGAAATTCAACTTCTCAGTTGGCTAGAAGAAACAATAATTGTCAACTTCACAGCTAGTAGTGGAAAAACTATTTAATAGATGTGTTAAGTTAATGCTTGAATGGTTACGCCTATGTTAACCCTTATGTGAGCGTAGAGATTGAAAAAATAGTAACACAATATCTATTTCGTAGGTACCAAAGCCATCCTTATTGATAAGACATACAAACCAAAGTGGAATCCATCAAAACTGTCAGATGTAACCGAAGAATTAATCCAAAGTCATTTTAAATCAACTATCGACAAGCTTCACATTGAGTAACATTAAGTAGAAGATACATCTCACCATATAAATAAGAAAATTGTGCGTCTAGGACGATACAAATAATAAAATTAATTTAAAAATAAAACACTGACTCATTTTTTTATGTTTAATGTAACTTCACAATGCTTTTCGGCCGAACTTATAAATGTAAAAGCAAGTAAATTATGACAAAAAATGTAGCATAGCCACAATGAGAACTATGAAATGTTTATAATACATAAAGACTTCAAGTCGATGGTAATGTCGGAAATAAAAGAAGATTTGTCGACAGAGTACAGGGCCCGTATTCTTAAGGGACTAGTGAGAATCTAACCAATGAGATTGGTGCATTACGGGTTGCCTGAAACGAGAGAAATTCAATCTCTCATGGTTCGGACCGATAGAGAATCTCGCCAAAAGCGGTGAGAAGCTTAGAAACATGCGTATTGGATTTCGTCCGGTGATATTGCAGATCTCACTATTGCCTTTAAAAATATTACAAATTTGAAACACTCATGTTTTAGGCAACCATGCAATACACCTATCTCATTGGTGAGATTCTCACTAGTCCCTTAAGAATACGGGCCCTGATTGAGACTTTTGACTGCTGTCGACCCCTGTCGATTGAAATGAAATAATAGCTATCTACTGTAGAAAGCGACCGGTAGAATTCTACAATGCTGGGACTCCGCACAATATAGAATTCTACTATCGACTTTATTCTACACGACTTGTCGACAAAAAGGATAGTTATCGTTCTCTATATGTGAAGACGTGTCGTACAGAGTGAGATTTTGGCTGCCGTCGACTGGAATGATAGTTATCTACGGTAGAAAGCGACCGGTAGAATTCACAGCACCGAAACATACTTGCTCTCCATACCATGAAAGTCCAATCCAGAGGGGAGAGCATACTGGTAACTGAGCATGCTGTCTATTATGAGACCTCTTCTTCTAATAACGTTTTACTTTTTCATAAAAAATAACTTTATCTCAGTAAACTTGCTTATATAGTCTCCATGAACTTGATGTTTATAAATAAACATATTTTACCAATGTCTTTCTAATAGCTAATATTATCTTCTGGTCTGTGCACTGTGCTAAGAATTACCCATGGCCAGTGTTGTAGGTGGCCATGAATTACCCATTAGGAATTACCATTGAATTACAGTTGGAGCTGTAAGTACGTCAACATCTCGATAGATGGATATCACATGATTTGAGATTTATTTATTGAATCGCCTATCTATGTGGTTCATTTTCTCATTGTTTATGTCAAATGTCAATCGTCAGTTTCAGTTATCAGTTGATGTTTTCTAGAAAAATATTGTGAAATTGTGAAGTAGATAGACGTAAAATTTTTGTTCACCAAGTAAATATTTATTAATAAAGTTTTTACTGATCCTTAAAAATGGGAAAGAAAAAAGGTATGTTTTCAACATATATGTAGGTAAAATAAATGTTATAATAATGATAACAACAATCTCCATTATAATAAATAACCTCTTTATATTGTTAATTCAGTCCAAAGTATTATTTAGCCTGTTAAAATTTAATTTGAAAATTTCCAACGTTTACTCTTGGCGATTATTTATCTGGATACACCCCAAAATGCCCCAAATAATTTCTGTGGTAAAGAAACTACTTTCAATTTTTCCTATGGGTTTCCCCTATCTCTTTGTTACACGTCATGTAATATATTGATATTATAATATTGATAGTGTTCTCTGGGTACTGTATAATTATTCTAATTGGTACTGGTAGACTATTTTTCAAAATAAATATCCTGAGGTTTTCTCATCACTTGTACTTTTTCTTCTCTTATCTCCATTGTGCCTGCAAAGTTCAAAACTCCCAAGTTAAATTCTATCCCGACATTTGCTTATTGCTCAAAATAGCGGGGTATGTATCAACACTTTTTATGATCTTCCTAATTGGTTGGAATAATCTAGTAAAGTTGAAATTCCTTGATGACCTATATATTATTTAAAATGGTGAGCCGGTTTGAATATAAAAAAACTTTTCAGTTATTGATAATTTTTTTTGTTTTGGTTATTTTAGGTATAAGTTTTCTTGCAGTTTTGCTCTTGTCCTATAAGATGAGAACATTTATTCTTTAAAATAGTTATTGTAGACTTGTTTTAGGAAAGGGAAAACAGGGAGGAGCAGGTGGAGGAAATGAAGACAATGCAAGTTCCAATCAACCTCAGCAGCCTCAAACTTCCCAACAGGTTATTATTATTTATAGTTGCAATAGAAATAGAAATATTTATTCTCATTTTTAAAGGTCGTCATTACAATTCATATATAAAAAATAAACATTTAACACCAACAATTCACAATTAAAAGTTTCAACATTTTAAATAATGCACATACATAAAAAGTCCATAATAAGCAGTTATTGCAGCTTCTGTGTTAACTATATTTGATATTCTACGTAGGGTATATACAGCTCTAGCTAGCCCACCACAAAGGTTATTATGTGGGGGCTCCATGAAACTCGTGTGGCTAGATGTATTCCCAAGAAAGTATTATCTTTTACCTACGACCCCCCCTGTAATCAGTCAATAACACACAGTCGGTATCAATGTAATGACGTCTATTATGCACTGTAAAAAAAGCGCACAGCTGTAAAGTAAATCGCACGGCTTCCCTAGCTACATCTTAGCAACTGTCAATAGACGTCGCCATTTTATTCAAAATTTACTATTTGAAAACATTTGATATGGCCACGTTTAACTATGAAAAGCCCAAAGGGCTAAGTATATGTATTGATTATAATTGAAAAATGGACTTTCGATTATCAACAATATATTAATAATGATTAAACGTTAGTTCTTTAATGTGCTTCTTTCATTGGTAATAGAGTTTACCAAGCACCTCTAATTATGTAACTGTTATTTTTTATGCTTCTTATAAAAAATACAAGTACAAGTAGGTCGTATAGTACGTAACTCGTGTTGTAAAGCATTTTACGCACTCACGAAATTAACTTTTCCATTCGTGTGTAAAATACTTCTTATCACACATGTTACGTAATATACTATTATTGCATTGTTTGTGTGGTTTAAGCTGAACATGTAAGTTTCAGTTCTACTTTCGTTGAGGTATAATTCATTGCTATCAAACCAAATTTTAGCTTTAGTTAGGATTTTTGATGTGCTTTCAGTTATATCAGATATATTTTTGCAGTAATACGAAAAGTTAGTATCATCTGCATACATAGTGGTTAGTAGATCGTTATTTACAGTATTCATGTATGAAGGTAGATCATTGGTGTATATTATAAATAGTAGGGGACCTTGTCGGACACCTCTTTTTATTGTTAGTGTGCTATTATATTTATGGTTGTAATGTACACTTAGTGGTCTATTTTGTAAGTAAGATAAAACTATATCATTAGCAACTCCTCTGATTCCATATCATTCAAGTTTTTCAATCAAGCGAGTATGACTGACACAATCAAAAGCTTTTGAAATATCTGTAAACATAGTGACACATTGTGACCTATTTTCAAAAGCTTCTTGAATGCTATTTATCAATGCTAATATAGCCTTTGTAGTATTTCTGAAACCTGTATTGTTTAGTTGAAAATAAATTAAATTGATTAAGGAATGTTACCAATTGTTTTGCTAATACACTTTCCAGTATTTTGGAGAAACTAGGTAAGATGTGAATATTTTCACTACCTATATTTTTAAAATAATGTAGAATCATTTCAATAACTGAAAAATATATAAATTTTGATAAGGAATATAAAACATACTGACAATTGACAAAGGTGATCAGGGTGCCGATTCTCGGGTCAGGGAACAGCGCTCCCCGAGAGAAAAGATCTTTTGTCCTTGTCACTGAAGTGATAGAGTAACCAAGCGTAATAATGAGAAAAAATGTGTTCTCTTTGGGATCGCTGTTCCCTTGCCCGAGAATTCGCCCCCAGAATGAAGATTTATCACAAAAAGTGTGTGGTACTTTGTTATATATTTTTGTGATAACCAAGTTTTATAAATATGCTAATAATGAAATATCCATGACAATGTCTTTATTCACTCATTCCTATATGTTAGGCTTCTGAAGTGTTGTGCTCTAGTTATCATTTTTTTTTTCATAGATGATATGTGATAGTTGAATAATTTTAGTTTGTTGTCAGGTAAAAAAGGAGCTTATTATGCTATAGCACATACAAAACCACGTGTTGAAATAGAACTTAACAGTGATCTGTTTTATTCTATTTGTTTTGTTCCTTAAATATACAAAATTTGGGAGGAAGTGACTAATGAGCCACAAAAATTCACTAAATTAACTAGTTTTAAGACGAAAAGGTAATAGCTACAATTACTATACAACTGCGAGCTGAGAGATAAACTTTTATGACAAACAGAATCAAAGGCCTTTTTTATATCCAAGAAGATTCCAGCTGTTTTTAGACCTCCCTATCTTGCAGCCTGCACATTGGATGTTAAAATGGTGGGAGGGTGGCTTGTTGGCAATTTTTCTTTAAATCCAAAATGTTAACCATCTAAGAGTTGTATGATTAAAGAGTCATTGCCTGATGCTGTATTTTTTCCATTGTATAAAACATCATTGTATTCCTCTTCTGTGATGCTTTGAAGATGAACATGTCTGGAGTTAAAATGAGCCATATTTGTTGCTTTGTGTTGCTTGATGATGTTGATGGTCTTTGGTTATAATTTATTTCATTATGTTCTTTTATCACTTTTGACTGGACTAATGATTCCAGTTGTGTTTTAATGTGATTCTTATCTTGACTACTTTTTAGAATGAAACCACTTTTAATTTTTAATATCACATCAGGACTGTTTGGGTCTCTTGTATTCTAAAAATTTGCGATTGTACTTTTGATAATTCTTGATCCTTTAATATGAAAAGGGTATGTTGATAGTTTTGATTCGCGATGCTTTTTATTTGTACTGAATAGTTGTGTGTGTTGTTGATGGAGTTTTTTGGATGGTTTTTGTTGGTGTTTTTTGGTTGAGAGTGATTTGTTGTATTTCCAACTATTTTTAAAACTTTTATCAACTGAAAAAGCGGAACCGTCTTGTGTTTGAGTTTTTACATAATAACTGCTGTACCAAATGAACTTGGAAGTTTTCTGAACTCTTTTTTGAAATAAACCAACGTTACTTGATCGAGGGTGATGATTATTATTGTAAATTGAATACAGGTCGATGAAGATATTAAAGTTTAGAAACGTGTATTGGTCAATCAGGGAGTAAAAAAATTACTGAGGACTTAGTAGGCATTATTGAATTCAAATTGAGAGTAACGCCTAAATTGGGAATTGGTGTACACAATTTAGAACAGAAGTTTATCCCTCTTATATTATTTATACATATAATTATTTGTTAATCTTATTTTGCAGCAACAACAGCAACCTAGAGGTCAACAAGATCGCCAACGTCAACAGCAGGGTCCTCAACCATCACAAACCCCTCAACCAACACAACCTCCTCAACGGGGACCTCAACCCTCTCAACAAGGTCCACCCCCAGCAGCATGGGGTAAAACTACATCAGCTCCTCAGCAAGCTCCTCAACAAACCCCACCTGCATGGGGTAAAACTGCATCTGCTCCCCAGCAAGCTCCACAACAAACCCCACAGGCATGGGGTCAAAAACCACAAGCAGAAGCTCCTCAACAACCAGGTATGGCAACTGTTAATATCAATTAATGTACTAATTTTTATGTTGATATATTATGGGTATTTTTTACAAAACATGTTTAATAATTACAGGTCCTATGCCTATGGCTGGTCAACCAGGCAGAGGAAGGGGCCAAAGAGGAGATAGTCAAACACCAACAGGTTACTTTTTTTTTATTATAGTCCAAGATCCCAGAGCGATAAGACATAACTTATTTTCAAATAGATGAAATGCTAGGTTCTCAGTAGCATCCCGTGTACTTTGAACACCTGTGTGTTTGTGGAGCTATCCTTAGGGCACCTTGGCAGATATCAGGTGAGAAAGATGACTAAAATTAAGAGTTACTTTACTTAAATTTAAATGTCTGATTTTTATATATGTTTTGTAGAATAATATTCTAAAGTAGTATCATAAGTGTCAGACACTTTCCATGGACCAAAACTTTTGTCAGACGCTTTAAAGCTCCACAAGCTCCGTAAACGTATAGTATTCAGTATAGTTCGAATCTGTTGGAGCACATATAACTTAGTAATGGTTGCCATGATAACATATTTGAAAGTCAGACATGTGAAAATAAATGAAGTTAATCCATTCTTTTGCAGCTTTAAGGCGTCTGACAAAAGTTTTGGCCCATGGAAAGTGTCTGACACTTATGATACTACACTAGAATATTATTCTACAAAACATATATGAAAATCAGACATTTTAATTTAAGTAAAGTAACTCTTATTTTTAGTCATCTTTCTCACCTGATATCTGCCAAGGTTCCCTTAGGATAGCTCCACAAACACACAGGTGTTCAAAGCACACGAGGTGCTACTGAGAACCTAACATTTCATCTATTTGAAAATAAGTTATGTCTTATCGCTCTGGGATCTTACTCTTGTAATGTGTGTATCCTACTATGGATACTTGGTGCATTAGAAGTGTGGAAGGGCCTCTGACTAAGTGGTGTTGCCGGTCACTTGGTGTGTCGTCTCACAGGAATAAAACAACTACTGGAATCATCGGGACATGTTCTCTTTATTACCTTACTTTACTATTATACATTAACTCACTTATTACTAGTATTAATTAGAATCTTAATTAAAAAGGATTACGATGAATAGACTACATTTAGAATAATTTAGAATGAATCAGAATGAATTAGAATGAATGTTAAAACACTTTCGTCAACATATTTATACGACGAGTCAAGTTCAGCGTTTTGTAAATATAAAACAATTCTGTTTACACACTATGAACTTGACATCATACGTGAGACCTTTCTGTTTTCATATATGTAAACGATTCATGCTATATCGACGTTAGATTCAAGGGAATTTATGTCTTTAATCATAATAATACCATAATGATAATTTAAATAATTAATAAATAATATTTCGGCCAAAAGGCATCACACTCTATTAGCTTAACACAAATAATTGTAAATAACAGTTACACATAAAATATTTCGTAAGGTGTAATCAATAAAAGTAGCAACAACAAAGACCTGAAAAATCAGAAGACTGTAGAAAAGGTAATTTTATTTTATAGACAACTGGGTCGTGACTAAACTAGGTATTCATGTTTCACAACTTTTCCTTATAGTTTTTATACATGAGAGTCTGATTAATTGATCTGTATACTATAAGTTCTCTTGTAATTTCACTTTATTTCTATCTTTTCAAATTATCAGTAGTTTTCTCGCAACCTTACATCCATATCCACTTAATATGCTCCATTTAGTATTCATCTCATATCATTTGAAGGTACTACAGACTGAATAAGCAAACAAGAGCACAGGGTGGGCGTGTCCATGTCGCTGTAGTTGTATTTTTGTAATAACAATCAAATCGAGTATAGTCAAAAGCGCTCTTATCGTGCGGGTTCAAAGGTCACTAACCATATGTATCAAATCAGAAGACACAAAGGTTACCAAAATGTGATATCACAAATATACCCAAAGAACATAATGATAGTTGATGTTTCCTGCACACTGGTTGGCGAATTTCCACTTTTTCATTCATTCTCGAAATAATCTATCAAATTAAGTTCCATTTTTTTTTTGCTTGAGGATGCAAAATACCGGTATGATTAAACGCAATAAAAGAAAACAAAAACGGTGAGTATGTCTTTGTTGAATCGTATGATCCGCATGATAAAACTGCATCTGACTATACCAAATATCAATACCATAAGTGTCAACAAAGTCAAAGTTGCTAGAAATTTAACTCTAAATGTAGGTAAAAATTTAAGATTGGGCCAAAAATAAAACTACCGTCTGCCCTAAATAAATGTTTGTATTATCAAATTACAGGTACCTATTCCATGATTCTGTAGTAAGGTTTTAAAAAAGAATTGTGTCAAATTTGTATTGAAAGCAACAGAGTTAGTTATTTGCACTGTTTGTATGTAGCATTCCGACATTTATCTGCTTACATATCAGGATCTTTTGTAGTAGAGCCGTCGAATTGAATGCTAGTTAATATTCAAATGAGTCTTGATAAAGGCAGGATGTTCTGTAATTTATGAAGCAAATCATGGAGACTAGATGATCTTCATGAAACAAAGTATATTCATCATCATCATCATCATAATCATAAACCTTAATATACCCGAAGGTGTTAAGGTGTTTTGTCCATACAAGGTTTGTACTTAAGTATTTCATTCGTTTTTATACACAAATTTCGCCCAGTTTCTTCTATTTCGTGCAAGTTCTTTCCCTTCCTTCCAGCTCTTGTTACTTTTTCCCAGGATACCAGCTATTACATCATCCCATTTCCTTCTAGGCCTGCCTCTAGATCTTCTATTTTTTGGTTTGGTTTGCCATATCAACTTGACTTGTCTCGAGTTGTCCATTCTTACCATATGTCCAAACCACTTCAGTTGTTGTCGTTCTATACTGTTTATGATCGGCTCGACCTCCAATTCCTTTCTAATAACGTCATTTCTCACTCGGTCTTTTTTTGTGATGCCCTTTATGCCCCTTAGAAATTTCATTTCTATGGCTTGTATTTTGCTCTTCTGTTGTTCCGTGAGTACCCAGCTTTCACAACCATAGATTAGGATCGGTTTGAATATGGTTTTGTAGACTATCAGCTTTGTTTTTGTCGACACTTCTTTCTTCCTCACAAGCGTGTTACTTAATGAATAGTACAACTTGGTAGTATATTCAATGTTGCTGATTTAAAAATAAAAATGATCAAAATTTATCAAATTCATGACCACTGTGTTTTTTTAAATAAAAGTCTTGATCCTAGACAATATGAAAAATCCCCTAGTACAATAGCCCTTTTATACAGGGTGTACCAATTACGACAAACTTCGG
Source organism: Galerucella pusilla (assembly GCA_910591695.1). Classification (NCBI taxonomy): domain Eukaryota; kingdom Metazoa; phylum Arthropoda; class Insecta; order Coleoptera; family Chrysomelidae; genus Galerucella; species Galerucella pusilla. Next base: position 49,898 of record CAJUYI010000680.1, on the reverse strand, counting down.
TAAGTAGATAGATAGATAGATAATTTATTAGTCTTTACCATCATACACATATGACATAAGACAAGTCAGACACAGTATAAGACTATAGATAAAACAATTAAAATTAGAATTAAAATGTATACAGACAACAGCATATAATAACAAACATTTGGTATAAACAAGAATATAAATGAAATAAAATAAAAAGTTACATATTTAAAGTTTGAAATACAGAAAGATCCAAAATTAGGTGAGGAATTAAGAGATGTTACGCCACCTACCAAATTCATCTAGCGAGTAAAACCAATATTGTATTAAAAAAATTTTAAGACTAGTTTTGAATTTCTTGAGTTGGTTTATTTGTTTGATATCATCTGGTAACCGATTGAGAAATTCACCCCCGGCATATGTTGGCGACTTTTTTAATTGAGAACGAGAAGTATATGGGTTATTTTAAGAGATATCAAAAAATGTTATTAACAAAAATAGTAGATGTGCTGAAGGACCATATTTTGAAATTATATCGAACTATACAGAGTGCTGCATAACTCCGTTACAAACCAAACATATGATTTTTCAAATGGGAACTCCTGTATATTATACCGAATTCGGATTGTTTACATTTTTTTGAAGCTTTTGCCTTCAAAAAATATGGACACGTTTATGTGAAAATCGTAGGTAACTCAACGCTCTGTAGCTTGTTGTACGTTGAAGAAAAAAAATTTATTTTGCCAAACAGAGTTTCGTAACATGGAACACCCTGTATTTTATAGCAAAAATAGAATCTTCGATTATGTAACTTTAATTTTTGTCAAGCATTCCCTATACCAAAAGTTTATAAAAACAGAGTTATTTTGTAATATTTATTGTAAACTATTATTATTGACCTATTATATGAAAGCAATAAACGTTGTATGTAACAAAAAATCCTGATTAACGATAAATTTTAATTAATAATTCATTCTAAACAAAACTAGCTACCAAAAGTATAATCCTAACCATAATATTAAACTGAAGGCTCAAAGTGCAAAATGCAGCTATGTGAAGGCTTAGTTTTTTCTCAACTCAACTACGGTGATGTAATTTATGGACCAGCCTTAACCCAATTTCATAAAAAACGTCTACAACGAATTCAAAATTCATGTGTCCGTCTAATTTGTGGTCTAAAGCGTCGAAATCCAACATCACAACATATGGCTAATATTGGCTGGTTGAACTTAAATAATAGAAGACTGATGCATGCTTGCGTTTTATTCCATAAAATTATTATCAGCAAAAAGCCTACTTACTTATATGAAAAAATTTAAAAAAGATCTGAAGTCCACAATATTAACGTTAGATTTAAAACTAAATATAACTTTACCCAGACATAAAACTACATTGTTTCGAGCCAGTTTTTCATATAATATAGCGATACTATATAATACTATCCCACATTCATTAAAAAACTAACCTTTGATAAATTTAAAAAAAAAACTGAAAGAGTTGTTAATGAGCGGCGTTATAAAATATAAGTTCTAAATTACTACCTATTGCTGGTGTACCAATACTTTATTTTACTTTTTAGCTTTAAGTAGTTTTTTTTAATTTTCTTCACTTTATTATGGAATGTGGAATATATCTAGAATATACTTCACATAATTAAACGGGTTGAGTGGAAGAGCAGATCCTTCAGGGGACTCGTTGGGTCCTCTGTAGATATCTGAATTCTGCCTTTTGGCTGCCACTAAGGTAATATGTTTTCTGTTTACGTTTTATTTTTATTGTTTTTATTTATTTTCCTTTATAAGTCAATAAGAGCCATTATTATTATATTTTCCAGGTCTCTTGTTTGCTTCTTTTTGATTTGCCAGTGTTTAGTGGTCGGTAGTTGGGTAGAATATTCTGAACACTTTGTGTTTCTAAGTTTTAACAAGATAAGTTTAGAATGTGACAGTTTCATCCCCATCAGAACTTAAGAAAAGTATTTTTCCATAAATATTGAAGTTTTATAAAATTTCCTTTTTTTTTGTAAAGCTAATGTCGGACGACCTCAAGCCAAACCACAGGGTCAACAACAACAGGCACCTCAGCAACAGGCACCTCAGCAACAGGCACCTCAGCAACAGGCACCTCAACAAAGAGCACCTCAACAACAGGCACATCAGCCCTCAGGTCCTTCTTCCCAACCAGCACCTCCAGGTATATGTTTTATATTTATATACAGGGTGTTTCATTGAGAAAGTGCCTAACTTTAACTGCAGATGGGGATCACTTTGGTGCTACCAAAAACCTATATTTAATGTGTCTTCTGCACTTTATAACCGAGATACAGGGTGTTTTATAAATGTATCCTTTTTCTTTCGAGCCTCATAACTTCCGAGTTACCCTGTATATTATTTTAAAATTTGGTACACGTAATAACCATTACTCCGGCTTAATAAAAAATTTCAAAACTTGTCTTTCCTAAAAACAACACCCTGTTTGTAGATTTCTTCAAAATTGCTCTTTATAATTGAAAAGAGTATAAAAAATCGAATCTACTTATTTCCTTTTTATTTTTCCGATAACAATTTTACTAAAATTTACCGTCAAAGTAATAATTTATGCACGTTTTGGGGGTTAACAATGGTGTCGGAGAGTTTTTTTTTATTTTTAGCTTAAAATGAAATCTATTTATTGAGAGGCATCCTAGAAATTCAATTGACTTTGTATGTTTACGAGTACAGACCACTAAAAAATATGATTACAGTGCCGTACTTAGGACATACTCATTCAATACGTTTCGAATATTTCGAACACCCTGTATAAGGATATGTATCTGGAAACTATGCACTTCTACATTTAGAATCACCAGAGTAAAATACGAAAAAATGTTTATTAATTTTATTAATTGACATGAAAAGAAAACAAGAAATTCTAACAACATTGTTCAAACGAAGCAAGTCTAACGTACAAAAATTGCTCAAAATTACCTCCATTATGCACTTTCTTGTCCTTTTTGTAATATTGCGAACGGACCTTCTGATCACATCTGGAATATATTCCATATACATATCCTCATACAGGGTGTTCGGAATATTCAAAACATATTGAATGAGTATGTCGTAAGTACAGCACAGTAATCACATTTTTTAGTGGTCTGTACTCGTAAACATACAAAGTCAATTGAATTTCTAGGATGCCTCTTAAAATGCATTAAATAGATTTCATTTTAAGTTAAAAAATAAAAAAAACCTCTCCGATACCATTATTAACCCCCAAAACGTGCATAAATTATTACTTTGACGGTAAATTTTTGGTAGTAAAATTGTTTGAGGAAAAATAACAAAGAAATAAGTAGATTCGATTTTTAATACTCTTTTCAATTATAAAAAGCAATTTTGAAGAAATCTATACACAGGGTGTTGTTTTTAGGAAAAACAAGTTTGGAAATTTTTTGTTAGGCCGGACCTGCATTATCTTTTTGGAGATGCCTTTGGATGGAGTTTCTAGGTAATGGTTATTACGTGTACCAAATTTCAAAATAATAAACAGGGTAACTCGGAAGTTATGAGGCTCGAAAGCAAAAGGATAAATTTATAAAACACCCTGTATCTCGTTTATAAAGTGCAGAAGACACATTAAATATAGGGTTAAAGTTAGGCCCTTTCCCAATGAAACACCCTGTTTAATGGGATTATTTACAAAACTTATTTAATAATTTATTGTAGGGTTTGCTGCATCTGGTGCGCTGCCTCCTCAAGGAGGAGGTGGAGATGTTCCAAAACAAGCAGGTTACTATTTTTTATTTATTAATTTAGCTCAAAAAACTTGGTAATCCTAATTTATTTAAGATCTTTCTGTCTAAATTAATTGATTTTTAACGTATATCTTCAATTTTGTGATTGATTGTTATGCTCATAATTTGTATAGGTCGAGGAAAAGGGCCAAAACAACAACAACAACAGTCTCGACCTGGCATGACAGGTGATCATGCTGCACCTAAAAAAACAGGTAATTTTTTTTTCTATAGTCAAGAGGGAGAACTGAAGATTGTCTTCTGATTGCCATATTACAGTGCTTACTTCTCTAAACATTGAAAAAAGTAAATGATATGGATTTATCGAATTTTGATATTTTAGCACCTCCCACTTCGGAAATGAGCAGATTGGCACTTGAACCATTAACATTCAAAAAAATAATTCCTGGTACTAAGGGTCGTAGGATACCCGTGGAGACAAATCATTTGGCACTCAATTTGGGAAAATTAGATTTCGCCTATCATTACGATGTAGCCTTGGAGCCGGATACTCCGAAAAAATTTCTTCGTAAAGTCATGGATCTATTCCAGAAACAACATTATCCGAAAATTAATGCCGCTTTTGATGGAAGAAAAAATTTGTATAGCACAACCAAACTTTGTCCTGGGGATTGTGTTAGTGGGGAAATAGTTATTCAAGATACTGAAGGTAGAGAAAAAAAATACAAAGTTGAAGTCAAGTTAGCAAATCAGGTTAGTACAACTATCAATCAAAATCAAATAGTAAATGAGGTATTCTTAGATTTTTGACAATTCCGAAACATTGCTGTCCTAGACCAAGGCCAACCCTTACTTGTCTTTGCCAGTCTTCTACTTGACTTATCAAAAACTATTTGAAACACAGCCAATTGTATTTTTAGGTTGATTTAAGACCATTAAGAAACTATAATTTGTCCCAAGAAACTCCTCGGGAAGCTTTACAAGTAGTTGATATTGTTTTGAGGTGTGCTCCAGCACTTTCTCTAATATCGGCAGGTAGGAGTTTCTTCCAGAAACCACAAGGAGAAATCTTAGATTTAGGAGAAGGTATGGAAATGTACTACGGCTTTTACCAATCGGCCATAAGGGGATGGAAACCGTTCTTGAATGTTGATGTGGCTCATAAAGCTTTTCCCAAAGGTGAGTTCTATGTTTTAAGGCTGCACAATTTGGCAATGGCGGAACCTTTTAATGTAATTCTCAACTTATTAATGATGGAAGAATCATATGGTGTGAACTAATTTTGTAAGAGAATAATTAAGACTATGTATTAACGGTATAATGAATCACATTATCCATAATTATTTTGCTGTAAGAACTTCGAAAAGCAATGTACATGTCACATTCTACATAATAATTTGTGGGCAATTGTTTAATGAAGGTCATTTTAGATTTGATCATGTCTTGTGCAATATTTAGTTCAAGTTTTGGAACAATTCAAATTGTTAAGTATAAAATTTAAAATTGTATTAAAAATTGTCTACCCTGTCAAATTGTATAAAAAATAGAACAGGTTCTATTTTCTCAACATTTTGATTTATTGCCGTATGAATGTCATTAATCTTGTCAATTTGTGGTTATGTATTAAAGTAAGTTCAGTTTTAATGTGCCTAATTACAATACTAGACAACATTTACTTTTTTATTGTGAAGGATCTAGAACTAACATTTTATTTAACTCGCCAGTGAATGTTACGTGTTGTAATTTCATTTATGTAGTTCGTGTGACTTGTTTGTTGATAGTCTGAGTTTTATTAAGAAAAAGGCTCATTCTGAATTTATTATGTGTAATCTATCTATTCTACTTTATTGGTGTAATTTTATTTTATTGTTGTAATTCGATTTTATTGTTTTGTATTTGTTTATTTATTTATTTGTTCAATTGCAAATGTCAATTGTATTTTTTCGTATGCTCTGTAAAGGGATTTATATCTGTTGGGCATTAAAGGCTATTATTATTATTATTATTATCATTCCAAGTATGCACTTGCTCAGCACTTGCTGGTAATGTTCACCTATCCCGAGCGTGTGTAAACGCAAATGGGATTAGGCTCGGATTATTATTATTATTATTAAAGTGGTTGAAAAATATGTCTTGGAATAAACTAGAGATTGGAATGTTAATTGAGGATATCTCAAAACATGCTTGTTTGTACAATGGTGAACAGAAAGATTACCATAACAAATGCTTAAGATGCTTAGCTGTAGAATCTGTAGTGGCAAAGTTAGGCATCATTAGACCCTTTCATTAACCGCTTATTTTGCCAAATCTCATTCTCCTCTGATTTTAAGTTAATAATCGCTTAGTAACATGAGCAACCGTGAAAATTAATAAATATTTCAAATTTTCCGGTTCCATAACTAACGACATTTTTGAATTTAAAAAGTTTTTATCATCAAATCAGATCACTGTGCAGAATCTTGAACTAAATATTGTTCAATAAATGGGTCCGTTTACTAAAATTTTTGACTGTCGTAAAACAAAGTACTAGGGATAAAAATATGATTCTGAAAATTCCATGTCAATAGAATATGTCGTTCTCCTAATACAACCAATTAATCAAGAATACTGAGAGCGGGGCGAAAACTGTGACTGTGACGTCACCGCATATGAAAGTTAATGTGCACTAACGTTACGCTTCCAGAAGTGGACTTGAGAATTATTATGAAGTTTTTTAATCAAAAACACGAGTTTATTGAATTATAATTTCAAACTAAGTGACACATCGTTTCTGGCTGTTTTCCGGCCGGAATTAAAAGTATAATAAGAAATAATAAGCATATAAGCAAGCAAAATACTGTTACTAGCTAAGTAGTCATCTAACCGAAAACCGATCGGCGTGGTATCCGCTCTCAGGGCTAGAGGAGGAGAAGAGTATGATCACGTGATTAGAAAAGAATGTTTGTTGATTACTCGGAGTAACCGTTCAGAGGCTACACCGGCCGGAGGCAAATCAAATGTCATTGTGTTGCGTATATAAATTTGGGGTTATATTTTTCATTTCGAAAATAGAAATTAATTAACCATGAGTTGAATATTAATATTATTAATAAAAATAACCTGGGCACTAATATGAACTGAGCTACTGTATAAGCCAAACTGAAATAACTGTCAAAGTATATTATACTCCATTAAAAAGCGGAGTATGCAGGGTTTACTCCGGGTGGGTTTCTGAACGTTTATAAAAGCATACTCTATACTGGTAGAGTAAATTTATGAACGCTTCGGAGTAAACTATCCTTATTCTGAGTAAGTTTATGAACGTAGCCCTGAACGAGAGATTTCATATGCGATTACGTCACGCCTGAAATTCTGAGAGGAGCGCTATTTAATGTTTATAATTTTTCTTAGGCGACTTAAGGAGTCTCGCTGACGTCTAATTTTTTGCACAGAGCCCCAAAATGATGTGCTCTTCCTAATGGTAAAAAAATATGTAAATAAGACCATTGGAATAGTAGACCAGTGCCGAAGCCTTCAAAAACAGTAAAAAGTGGAAAACAATAATAGTAGGATAAAACCCATTAGAAAAGGAGGGGAATATGATATAATTGAGGAAAAAAATAAATTATGGGCGATCCGAGTTCGGGAAGTGGGAGGGGGTGGGTTTTTAAGGGTAAGAACTGGTTTATCTCGATTTCCGGCAAAACTACAAGTCCTACGAAAAAAAGTTCGATGGCAAAGTTGTGAGTAATAAAAAGCTCTACAACTTTTGAATCCACAATTTTTACACATAACCTCGAAATTTATGTGAAAAGCTCAAATAACCAAGTTTTTGGTTTTTTATTTTTATCTTTTTCAAAAAAAATATTTTTTTCACGAAATTTCGTGAAAACTTACCTTATTATGTCCCAAATACACTGTAATTTATTTGATTTGAAATATACTTTTTTTTCACCCTATTTTGACTTAATATCAAAAAAGCACCCTAATTTTCAATCGAAAATCATTCTCGCGTCAGTTTTTTTCAAAAAGTCGGTGGGCTTTTTGTTCTAGTTTAGTTTTTGGACTAAATATTGCACGAACAATTGTCTAATCTAAAATGACCTTTAAGTCTGTTTGTACAAACGGTCTGAAACGAAATAATTCCTTTTTTTGAATCTCCTACTTACTCCATATTTCAATTGTAGTTCATTGAGTCTTTTACCAGATGTTATATCCCTTATCCTTTAAAGAGCCTACGGTGTTTAACTTTTAAATAAGTTTTATGTTTAAGTATGGAAATGTTAGCTAGTATAAATAGGAAGGCTAGCAATTTTTCATATTTTTTTTAGATATACCAGTAATTGATGCGTTGATGGAAGTTTTGAGTGGAGGATATACTCGCTTTGAGAGAGATGACCTTAAAAGACCTCTAAATGCATCCAATAAGGAAATATTTGGGAAATATATTAAAACCTTGCGAGTTGTCTATCAAATTCCTGGTCAGTCGAGTACCAAAAGAGTATTTCGAGTCAATGGATTAGAAGACTGCGCAAGCCGAAAAACTTTCGATATGGACGATAATGGCAAAGGTATAAAATTTGACACAATAATCATTACATTTGGATCGAATAATATATTATATTATAGTTCTGCAGCTTTTACATAGCTATTTTGTCCCCTGTCACCTGACTTGTTTTATTATTATTGTAGTTAAAAAAATCACAATTAAAGAATATTTTGAAAAGTACAAAAGATGTCCATTGAAATATCCGGAATTACCAACACTTTGGGTGGGATCTCAGGCTAGGAAAACGAATCCCATCTTGGTACCATTAGAGTTGTGTTACTT
>CAJUYI010000680.1:20794-31388 GCA_910591695.1 Galerucella pusilla | reverse complement strand
TATTCTTTTGATCGGCGTATTCCACTGCAATTGTTTTTGGACAAACTCATAAATATTTCCCATATTTCTCTTCCTAAGGAGTGGGATCATAACGTAGAAAGACGATTGTTGGAAAACAATCCAACACATTTATTTATATTTTAATCTTCTAAACGTGACAACTCTGCAACGTACGAAATTCACCAGATGTGGGTTCTTAGGTCGACCCGTTCCTCTGGGATCGGCCTATCTTAAGTTAGCCACTTGCCCTTTTGATACAAAAAAAGGAGTCTAACAACGAAAGCCAAAAACGCAACATCTCGCAAATACCAAAAATTGTGCAAAAACAAAGTAAACACTTAACTCACTCTCCTACGGTTGCCGAAACTGCCGAAAGCAAGCTTCATACGCGAAGACGTATATTGTATATCTGTAAAAAGTGCGGTATTTTAATACGCTCTCTAACGTGCTTACAAAGCAGTAAAGTGCGGTATCTCTCTCTCTCTCTAACGTGCTTTAGAACCATTATTGTGTAAATAGTTTTGTAAACTTATAAATATTGTGTACCCAAAATATAACACATTGTTAAGTTTACGCAGCAGTGTATTATTTCAAAGTTTAGTGATTCCACACCAACGATAATGTAATTTTTAGTTACTTTCCTGCTTATCAGAATAAATATTAATTTACCAACCGTAAGTACAAGTTATCCTCAACAGCCAGGGCAATTTACAGCTAACGGGTTTGCAAAACTTCAAGACTTTGTCAGATCAACTGGTAAAATTCCCCAGTTTGTTTTGACTTTTATTGACATCGTCTAATATTTACAAGTTTTTTTGCTGCTTTTAAATTCGTGGTTTCTTTGATTAAAAAAACAGTTAGTTTCATAAATAATTATTTAGGCAAATCTGTAGTGTGTAGTTAATAAAATGCCGAAGCAGCTGAACAGTAAATGTCAAGAGATGGTAAAGCTATTTTGAACGAGAATACCGAAATGGGGGACGTAAGTAATAGTATTCGCCAATTGTATTCAATATTATTAATATTGTTGTAACATTTATCACTCAAACACATGAAGCTTCAAATAGCTCTTACTTAACTTGGAAGGTGATTTTAAAAATGAAAAATAATTTGATATGTTCGACATATATATTTTCACTTGACAGTTGTTTATTAATAACAAACAATATCACACGTTAAAAATTAAATATACAGCTTGGCAGCTACGTCTTTTTATCGTGAATAAACTCTACGATCAAAGACTTTGGAAACACAATAGAAATATAATATAATTTAATATTCTATCCCTTTCTTTTTTTAAATCGTGTTCGGATTAGACTGGCTTCGTTATATTTATATGAATCTGTTCTCAACATGCTATAAAAAAGAGATTAGAAGCAAAAATCGCTTATCATTCTTAGGTCTATTAAAAAGGCACAATAAATTATTAATAAATAATTGGCAATATTTTCATACTACCAAAGTTCAAATTTCAAAAGTTATAGTGGGCGTTATAAACTTACCCACACTGTAAACGCTTTTAAAGCATCTATCACGATCCAAAAACAGTACAACATACAACCATCGAGCATTCAGTATATATATATATATCGTTTTTTCAATTTAAAATATTTAGAATATAGAACATCCCGAACAAGGGCACCATTGTTTATATTTACATGCTATTTTTTAAATTCTATGACTACAAATTAGTTGGGAATTTTCATCATCCAGCAACAGAACTCCCCCCTAAATGTCTATAACAGAAGTCCCGCCCAGGAAGTGAAGTAATTTTACAAGGAGTACCAGCTCTAGTTGTAGCTGAACAGTAACTTTTCAAACTTGAATTAAACATTAAAGGAGTTCTACTTCTGCTTCTAGAAGTAGACAATGGAATGTAATCGCCATTTCTTGATGCCGGTGGTGTCATATCTGGTAAAGTATCAGTGTTTTCATCTTCATAGTCGTTTTTATCTTCATTATACATCCGACTAGGTGAGGGTTGGTAGTTATGTTCAGGAGACAAATCATCGAGACTTGAAGGATTAGATAGTTTATCTACTGGATATTGTTTGTTCCATTTTATAGCTCCGAGTTTTTTAGGTCTATGGGAAGACAACCACACAATTATTGTTTGAGCTGAAACAAATTTGAAAGTGTTTAATGATGTCTGTGTATTGGCAAAGATTACAGAATAAAAATATAAGATGTTTCACTCCAGGGCAGTTGCTGTCCCAAACGGACGCCGCTCTCATAAATTATGTTTACGACTCGCTTTTGTTGTCAATAACGAGACCGGTAGATACCAGATAAGTTTGAAAAGCTTATTTTATTTTAAGCTATACAGGGGTAATTAGAGAAATATATATTTAAATTGATAGGATTCTTAAACACAAAGGTTTATTTTTAAATGTTAATTATTTCGAAAAATGTTTGGGATATGAATTTGGAAAGGTAAGTAAAAAATAAACTTGAATTTTTAAAATGAATCAATTCACAGTTTTTATCCAGCATCTTAGTAATTTTGTGATACTTATTGATAATCTAGCAGATATTTTTCACAAATTCAATTAAATATACTCATTAGCCACCAGAATAATAGGGCCACTAAATCTTAAATTTTGATCTTTAAATAACGCGTATTTTTGGATTGACAAAGTTAAAACAGTAAAAAGAGAAGCAGCTCCAGGATACCTTTATTAAAAAATGTTGTAAAATACTAAGTTTGGAGTTTGGTTTATGTGTTAAATTTAATCTATTGTCTTTCAAATCTTTCCATATACATTTGAGAGTAAAATATATACGGACTCTAGTATAGAGACTTGCAATTCCCCTTAGGTTAGCTATAGAATTGAATTTTTGTGTTTTCTTGCTTAATGTACTTGTTTATATAATATCCTTATTATAAAAATAAATCCGTACTTTTGTATTAGCAAATATTACAAAATATTTAGTGTTTAAGCTTTGCTATTAAAGCGAACAATATTAATATGACTTTTTGCTCATTTCAACAAATAAATAATAAATTTAAAAAATCTATACAACATAATAATACATTCTTTTTTTAATTTTTTGGGAAATTAAACCACAATATTTTTAAATTCTTTACTTCAACGTTTCGGTAGCGTTCTAAAGTAACAGCGCTCGTCGGGCGACGTCCCGTATAATATGCCAAATTAAATGCAAGTAGGGACGTAGCGACGTACTGTACCATCCAAGTCACCAGCGGCATCAGTGCTTTACGCGATAAATTCGAACGAGTGAAACTTCTTACATTTTTATCCTGTAATCTTTGGTATTGGTCCAGGGCACATTAATTTTTGGGGCCAACATAAATGGGATGAAAATTATAAATAAAACAAAATTAAAAACATACCTATTACAAAAGATGCAATAGATCCAACCAAAGTTAAAAAATCAAGATATTGATACTGTCCATGTAAAGCTATGGCGAGATTTAATGGCGGTAATAAAGCCACCACAAATCTAGTACTAGGTCTAGCTGTCAAGAAGGCACATGTTAACATAGCTAGTAACATGAAGGCAGAATGCCAAATAATTAGATAAATTCTATCTACAGCCATATCTGTACCACCCAATGCAGCCATAATCCATGTAAGTCTTTCTTCCAATGATAACCATGTTCCCTTTACTAAAACCACTAAATCACTAACAGTTTTATTCATTTCTTGAAGGCTTTTGAATGTCGATTTATACTGTCGGTTAAAATCGTCATTCTGTTGAAGTAATAAAGATGATGAGTGTTCTAAAACATTTAAAATATTTGTTATAATATTGTATGTATGTATTTTGGGGGGACATTCACTGAGACCTAAAAGATCTATTGTGTCCCCTTACCTCTACTCAGTTTCTGAGGAGAGTCTCAGAAACTAGTGTTCCTTTAGTCCTATTTCCCGGAGGAATTTTAGGATGTCTGCAGGCTTCAACTCAGGCAAATGTTCCTCTTTTATCCAGTAATCTCCTAGGTGCTGTGCTCTAGGAATCTGAAGTGCTGTGCAGCTGGAAAGTATGTGGATGGAGGTTTCTTCTTCCATTCCACAAAATCTGCATTCTTCTTCCTCCACTATTTTGAGCTTTTTCAGGTGCCCATTCAGGCGACAATGTCCCGTTAGGATCCCTGTTAAAACTCTTAGCGCAGTTTTACTTTGACTTATGCATTCATTTGATCTCAACAGGTTGTAGTCACCCAGAAGAGTCTTTGATTGTATAAGCCCTACTAGATCCTTCCAATGGTCAGATCTTCTCTTTTTCTCTGCTTTACTTATTTCTTCCAATATTACATTGGGGCTGATTGGGCAAAAGGGTTCAGGCCCCCCAGAAAGGTATTTCAGTCCTCCTCTTTGCTAGTTCATCTGCTATTTCATTTCCTTCTATTCCACAGTATCCTGGAATCCATAGTAAGGTGACCATATTGTTCTCGCCTAGTTCATTGAGTTTGTCTAGGCATTCCCACACCATTTTGGGACTGATTACACAAGAGCTCAGTGCTTTAATGGCTGCTTGACTATCTGACGTTATGATAATCCTTTGTCTTCTGTATCCTTTATCAATATTGAACTGGGCGCACTTTCTTATGGCGTAGATTTCCGCTTGAAAGATACTTGGGGTTTTTCACAAGCTTTCAGAGTGTTTGGTTCCTGGCCCGAACACTCCTATGCCAGTTCCTTCTATTGCTATTGAGCCGTCTGTGTACCATTGAATGGCATTATTTCCAAGTCTGGTTATGGTATTTAGATCCCATTCTTTCTTGTAGCTTAATTCCGTTATTATAATATTACGTTGTTATATTACATTTGTATGTTTAATACAAATAAAATTAATTTTTCATTACATGCTCGCATCTACAAGCGTAAACGATTCCTTACCTATTCTCTCAAAAATATCCTTAGTTTTTTCTTGAATAACCAATAAATCATTAATTAATTCTCTATGATTAATTTTACTCTCATCTGATTGATCTTGGAGCTGACTCAATGAAGCCTCCAATTTTACTTGTACAGCTTTCGTCATGAGAACCAAACTGTCATGAGTTTCTCTTATTAATCTTTTTTCATCAGCTAATCTTCTAATGTTATCTTCAATAGCTAATTGACCTACAAATTGTGCCTTTTTCAAGTCATCTTGTTGTTCAAATAAATGTTTGTGTCCTTCTGTAACTGTAGAGTATGTCTTTTCAGCCAAATCTTTTACTCCTTGTTGCATGCTTGAAATTTCTCCCAAACTGTGCAATTGGTTTTTAGCAGCATCCATTAAACGATTTACAGTATGCTCAGCTAAACCACGGAATTGGCTCTGCCTGACTGTATAGCAAACTGCTTTAGCTCTGTTACTCATCAAATGGTAACTTGTCCATGTATCAGAATCCATAGATATTGTACAGTCTTTTATTGACATTTCATCTGTACAAGGATATATCTGTCTACCTTCTACCCATGATTGGCAGTTCAACAAGTGCACTGCCATTTTAGCTAGTTGTTCATCATTTAATTTATCACAATCAGATTTTAACTTTAAAACAACCTGAAAGATAAGAATATTACAACTAGAGTATATATAATAAAAAATGAATATTTAATTTACCCTGTGATGACAAGAATCCAATTCCGACAAAGCAAGGTCTGTTAGTTTGGCAGCTTCTTTTATAAAACTTTCATCAGTGGTTGAAACTTCATAAGGAATAGTTTGCTGATATATTTCAGTTTCCGTAGTACTATCCTGTTGAGAATACCCAAGATAGTTTCTAATATCCCCAAACCAAATACCCAGCACTAAATGTCTGTTTAAGACAAGGTAAAGATAAAATAAATAAAAGCAAATATTAGTAGTATTTTTCATATTGGAAACAGATGAAAACACATTCGTAATCTATCTCAACGAAATTCAAACATTAAAAATACATCAGTTTGGAACGGTTTAACCGTTTAACTGATAAATAACCGCTTTGGACCTTACAGCTGTCTTTATTATGATTTTCAAATTTGACTTTGACACATACATACATGAAACTCTTCTCTTCTTTTTCGAGATCAAGTACATATCATTTCATTTTTTTTCGGAAGTACCAAATATTTATTTTATGACTTTATGTGCTATTTATAATTCACAAACGTGGGGTATAATCAGTACCAGTCCATTCTCTCCTTCCTTGTCCGGAACAACTTGATCAGCAAAAAAATAAGTACTCTGTGATAGAAACAGAAGATGAAATTGACATTACACTAACCTTATTTACGAATGATTGAGATTGAGAGTTTTGTCAATAAATTAAATACATGTTTTAAGACCTAATAGTTAAAAAATACTCATATCTTTTAAACAAGTGAAGTTTGTAGTACAAGAGGTTTATGAAACTACATTCTGCTGGGTTCAGAGTTCAATTGGATTAAATAATGATCTAAAATAATTACAATTAATAAATGTTTCATACAGTGGGTTTAACTCTAAAAAATAGAATGACGGAAGCAAGAAAGTTGTACGAATCTTTAAGTTTGGTGGGATCTGTTTCTTTAGCTGTTACATTGCCATGGATAATATTGAAAGTTTTTAAAGCACTGTATCTGCAAAGGAACCTAAACCAATTATTTGGAAAGGTGAGTGAACTGACTATTTTACCTTTTGATAATAAATACATCATTTACAGAATACCATTGAATGTTAAAACTTTAAATATCATGGTTTTTGCTGTAGGTGGTGGTTATAACTGGAGCTAGTTCAGGATTAGGTGAAGCATTAGCTCATGAATTCTATAAACAGGGATGCCAAGTAGTTTTATGTGCAAGACGCAGACAACAGTTGGAAAGAGTTCGAACAGACCTACTACATTCTCACAGTACAGTACAGACTCATCCTCCTATTATTGTACCTCTTGATTTAACTGACATTGACAATCTAAATGAACAAGTAAAAAAAATTGTATCTATTACTGGTAAAATAGATATCCTTATTAACAATGGTGGAGTTTCTCACAGAGGTAGTGTACTAACTACACAAACTGATGTTGACATGAAGATAATGATGGTAAATTATTTTGGAACAATTGCTTTGACAAAAGGTAACAATCTTTTTGGTTAAAATTTTGTTTAGGTTTGAACTATACTGAATTTCACTTTTCAGCTGTACTTCCTGATATGGTAAAGAGAAAAGAGGGGCATGTTATTTTCATTAGTTCCATCCAAGGTATAGTTGCTTTACCAGAAAGATCAGCATACAGTGCATCAAAACATGCCTTACAAGCATTCAGTGATAGTTTAAGGGCAGAAGTAGCATCTAATAATATTTTCGTAACTGTTGTCAGTCCAGGATATATCAAAACAAATCTTTCTATAAATGCTTTAACTGGAAGTGGAGCAAGTTATGGCCAAATGGATCCAACTACAGAAACAGGCCATCCTCCTGAGTATGTAGCTGAAAAAATTGTTAAAGCTATTGCTGAAAAGAAGAAAGAACTTATTGTATCAACTCTCTTACCTAAAATTGCAATTTTTTTGAGAAAATTTCTACCCTCTCTATATTTTCTAATTATGGTTAAACGAGCACAAAAATCCACTATCAAAACTTAACTTTTGACAATATATATTATTAATTTAATAAATGTCTTGACTTGTTGTTTTGTTTTAATTTTAAGCCACAGAAGCATTTGCAACTGTATTAAAAATAACAGTGTACTTTTAACTAATGAACAACTCTTAGATGGAAAATCTTTGGGAGGTAATTATCCCTCTTTGTTCAAATTTCTTATTGGATGTTATGTTGTGTATCCAATTGGGTACAATAAAGAAACAAATTGTAAAACACGAAATTCATTTAACTTTATTTAAAATTCTGAAAATGCCAAACAGGAATCGTTTACAACATCTGTCTTTACCACACATTATTTATAAAAATAATATAGCCCTTCTGCTAGGGTGGTTCTTAACTACTATATTCACTAGTTTTAACGAAGAAATACTCTAATGTTAAAACAGAATCTATTTCATTGTTCGATATAACCTATATATGCAAAGTGAAGCTGCTGCTAATGTTACTACAGAATGCAATATTTTACGTTTTGAGTCATCTTTTCTCACTAAAACTACTGGCGATGCTGCTGTCAAAGCTCCAAGAATTGGTAATCTCGATAGTTTTCTTATATCTCTTTCTACCTAAAAATAAAAATTATTTCAAAGAAATTAGACTATCTGAAAAGAGTATTGAATATGGAAAAAAATCAGCCACATTTAATCTACGATATTTTGCAAATGGGTATGCAAAAGTGAGTGGTAAGGAAATTTGAGAAAAAATATTATTTTTGATATTTCTATACCTAGGTAATTTGAGAATTAAAATTAACCAAAATGATGGACAAATTTGCCAACATTATTGCACATATTAATAGATTTAGTAAATAAATAAAGAACATAAATATTTACCTGATATTTTACACAGTGATCAAACTGCCAAGATGCTGTATATAGTCCTGTACATAAAGTAGAAATAATACCTAGGGGTGTTTGAGGAGCAAAGTTATCTGGCCAGGCAAAACCTGAAAAGTATTAATTGAGGATCAATAGTTTCTTCTAACATAATCTCACATTCGACTATTCAGTTTTTGGAGGTTGTCATATATTTCACCTATATTTTTAATGAGAATTCCAACAAAATAGTGTTTTACCTGAAATAATGGAGGTCAAACCCGTAACAACTGCAGTTTTATGCAAATAATTTCCAAAACTAATCCACCTAGCAGTTTCATCTCCTAGTTGTGTTGGTTCTATTACAATTATGGAACAACAACTTTCTAATGCTTTTTCTAGCTCCATTGAAAAACATGCTGGTGAAAATTCATTATCATATACTTCTCTAATAACAGCAATATTAGTGGAATGCAAACTTCTAAAAAACACAGTTTTAATGTGACAGAAAGTAAATACACTGATAAGAACTCCTTTATCATAAGGAGCAATTTTGTGTGTAAATATTTCCTATATGCATTAAATTTAAAATGGGCCGAGATAAAAATAAAAGTCCTATCTAGGTTATAATTAATACTTAGTATTTGTATAATACTTAGTTTTTGATCGTCTGCTAGAATTCATTTTTCATACTTTTTAATATTTTTCAGTTTAAAATATACAACTTTAAGCCGTTGTCAAGCCAGTGAAAAATTAATGGTAAAATTTTTAAAATATTTACATTCAAATTTCTTTGTTTTATTCTTTAAATAGTACCTATCTCCTCCTGCATCCATTCTGCAAAACAACACTAACTGCAATATTACACCGTTTTTAAAAACATTATGTCCTTAACACTCAATGTCTTATGTTCACCAAATATCTCTATTAGTAGTACATATTTGTTAATTAGTTACATAATACTATTTAAAATATATTTGAATTCAAGATACCATTTGCCTTTGCACTTTAAGCAAGACTTTTCAAACTTCAAATATGACAGATATTATGACAATTGACATTGATAACTACCTCAATTTGTGGCTGCACAGCCAAGATTAGTAGAGACTAAATTAAAATTTTATTATGTGTTATGAAATTTATATACAGTACGTTTAAAACCCCTCTGAACTATTCAATTTCAGAAAAGTACTTTCTGTTGCAGAGGGAATGGTAAATGTCATTTTAAAAATAATTATTCATTTGATATCACAAGACAGTGAAAATTGCCTACATGTCAAGTTTTAGTGTCAAATGTCAAAGAAAAGAAGACGAGGGACATCGTGACGTTTCTTGTTTCTTCTATAATTTTAATTTTCAATACATTTCAATTCAATTTGTCTGTCAGTTAGTTGAGTGCTGAGAGAGTGTGTATACGTAGGTCGTGTGTTTTTAAAATTACTTATGCGATTTAACATGGAATTAAAAAAAAATTGGATATGACTATAGTGAAGACAGTGGCAATGGCAAATATTTTTCCATATTATTCAAGTTTTCGTGTTGTTTTTTGGGGCTAAGAGTAATCATCATTTTATTAGTGATATCGGTACAACATGTCGCAGTGTAAGAAGTTCGCTCCCAACATATTTCATAAGACGAAGTGCTCTAATTGTTTCAGACAGAAAGAGGAACATTCCGCCGAGGCTTTGGAATGCAACCGGGTGCGTTTTATCTTTATAGTTTTTATAATACTCTAAAAAATAAAATGTGCAATGTTATTTTGTACATACCTAAGTGTTTTATCTGTCATCAAATAATGATAAATAAAAATAAGTATTTGAATGTAGGTATGTGATTATTTATAATACATTCGAGTAGGTACGGTTTTTGAATCTCATTAATAAAATAGACATACCTAACTGAAATAATCATGTTTTAATTGAGTACTTACTTAAAAATCTCATTCAAGTAGGTTTAAGTCAATGAGTAAATTCAAAATACGTATGATCTATATAAGTGAGACTTTTAAATAAATACTGCATAGGTATGTTTTGTTTTTAAATTTTTAATTAAATTAGTCTCAACTTGTTTGTAGTTTATAACTCGGTTTATGATAACAATTGTTGCTGAAAAATTATTGTTTTATTTTTGTAAAAGTAAATATCAAAAGAAACATTAAGGGCCGGTTTTACAAGAGCGATTTATACTAGGTATAGTTATTATGG
>CAJUYI010000680.1:0-15794 GCA_910591695.1 Galerucella pusilla | reverse complement strand
GTAATAATTCAAATGATTGCAAATTATAATAATATAAGGGTTTTATAGTCCCTAACTCCCACTGTTCCCAGATCTCTCCTAACCTCTTCCAATCATTTTTTCCTTGGTCTTCCTCTTCTCTTTTTACCACCTTCTCCACTTTTCAGCACTCGTTTTACCCATCTATCTTTCGACATTCTACCTATATGTCCCAACCATCTTGCTCTCTGTGCTTTAATTATACGGGTTATACTTGGGTGCTTATATAATTCTGAGAGCTCTTTGTTTGTTCTTCTTCTGTAGATTCCATCTTCCTTAATTCCACCATAAATTTTTCTGAGCATTCTACGTTCCCATATTTCTAATTAATTCTGCTCTTTTTTGTTCATTGTCCAAGCTTCACAAGCGTAGGTAACTGACGGTCTTATTAAAGTCTGGTACAATCTTATTTTAGCTGTTCTTGATATGTCTTTCGATTTTAACATCTTTGATGCCATTCCTGCTGCTTTACTGCCCTTTGTTAATCTTTTTTATATTTCCCTTTCTTCGTCTCCTTTATTTGGTATAGTGACTCCCAAATATTCGATTTGTTCCACCTTTTCTATTCTGTAGCTATTATTTCCATCACAGTTTATAATAATATCCGTTTCCTCATTGCCCTTCATTACCATGTATTTTGTTTTTTTCTCGTTGATCAATAGACCATGTTCTCTTGCCTTCTGTTCCAGTAGCTTAAATACTCTTAGAACCTCTTTCCTGGATCTTGCCATGAGTACTATGTCGTCCGCATATGCTAGACATTGATGCTTATTCCCATAAATTAAATCTCTGGTTTTTATTCCACTTTCTCTGAGTATGATCTCTTGAACTAGGTTAAAGAGGGTTGTGGATAATGGGTCTCCTTGTCTCAGACCTTTCTCTATCTTGAATTGGTTAGAGGTACTACCCTCCAAAGTTACTTCGATCTCGGTTTTCCGGATGGTCATTTCCACTAGCCTTCTCAATTTTACTGGTATATACAACTTCCTCATTGCCTCATAAATTTTTTTCCTTTTGATAGTGTCATATAATACTTAGTTGAAAAAACTTGAGAGGTGTCAAGAGACACCCGGATGGAACGAAGTTCCTTTGGATTAATTAGTGAAGGAATTGTACATATAGGTACATACACACACCGAAACATAACTAGTTTCGGCAACGATCTACTTCCTTCTTTTATATATATATATACATATATATATATATATATGTACTCTGTCTGTCTATTCTTTCATACACGTCATAGATGCGCGGGACTTTGTAAACACAACAACAGAGTGTATATATATATAAACTCTCTCGACTTCGTAAACACAACAGAGGATAGGTTAGAACACGCACGGCTTGCTAAATACATACGTTCTGAAATTGTAATATTAAAATATGATTTGTTTTTGAATTTATTAAAATTATGACGCGTACACTTGCTAAACACACAAAATGTGGAGATTATAATGCGTATGACTTGGTTAGCACAATAATAAAGAGAGGTTATAGTGCGTACTTGCTAAAAATACGAAAGCATTTATTATTATTATCTGTATATAATCGAACATTGCAGCATGTAATACCTTTCTTCGCATCTAATACACATGAGAGCTCATGGTAGCCATGTGTTGAATGCCTTGATATAGACGCGTAGGTTGATGGTTCGCGCCCGGACTATGGTGAAAATTTTTTCAATTTATTTGCTTTCTATAAGAGAGAAAGATACAGACAGAGAAACATGCAATGCGCTTAGCTTACAATAGCTTCCTATATCAAAAAGTGTCGTGACAAAACTTTTCGTAAGAATTTTATCCGTCTAGCCTCCTTTAACAACGCGCAATAAGGAACTTCGTACCAATAAAACAACAAACGTGAAAAAGATATACCTAATAAAGATGGAAGTGGAAATATTTTCATATAAACACAAAACTGACAAATATCGTTGTCAGTTGTATCAAAAAAGCTGTATGCTACGGGCGGAAATTTAACCGATCACTATTTATAGGCTGCAGAAATGCCAAATCGCTCCTCTTAGTTTAAAAACAAGGTATAGGAGTAATCACAGACCTGCCTTTTTTCCATTTCTTCCAAACCAATGTGTTAGGACATTAACAAACGATGACGCATACCAAAAAGGTTATTATATGAACTCTACATCCTTTACGTACATTCTAACAAGGATTGAATTATATATAATCAAAAAAAAAACGTTGATTAAATGAACAAAATATTTTTCTTCCATTTGTAATTAAAATCATGTCTTCTCGAGAATAAATTGTTTCAGATTTGGTAGACATTCATATTTATTTTTGACCGGTGTACAACTCTATGATTGATGACATTTTTTACTATTTACAGATACACACAAGGTAAACTAAGTATCTCTTCGAGTATCTCTTACTTTTTTTACAATAGAATAACATTTTCTTAATTAAAAAGCCATTAACGAAATCATTTTTAACCAACAATCAAGTATCTCCGTACTCGACATAGAAATACTTCTACTCCACTTACCCACAGGTATGTAGTTCAATTAAATTCCCATTATTTGATTGTTACACAGATATGAAGTTTCACACAGTTGAATGGATAAGTAGATATATCGAGTGGGTTTGGTTTGAAAAAAAAATATAGTTAATGCTTTTCAGTCATGATAATATAGAAGAGAATAGATTTTTAAAAACATTATACAGAGCATTTTAATGAAAACTATCCACCCCTCATAATTCTGAAAGAATCACTTTTTGGGAAAAATGAAAAAACACGTAAAAAATAATATAAAAGGGGACTTCATTTTGATCATATATAGGCGTTATAACTTTAACCCCCCTCCACCCTATGTTCACCCCGCCCAATTTTTCAAATGGAGCAGCCCGAGTAAAAAGTAGAAAAATTTCAATTTTTAAAAACGACACAATTTTAGATTTTACAAGCCTGGTAAAAATAACGTTTCAGTTCTGCTAAATTATCAGACCAACTTAACACCTTATCGCTATAACTTTCTAATCCGAAAGTGGTAAACTAAGAGAGGCCCGACTATACAGGGTGTCCCTCGACGAGTTGAAACTATCTGTATATGGCAAAATACTTATAGTAAAATCATGAAAATTTCTACGTTTCGGTTTTCAGGTGAGATCTTTTTAACTAAAATACACTCAGGTGCATAAAAAACGGGCCACCTATTATTTTTTCAAAATCGGCTTAATTTGGTTATTATTTTGGTTTTTAAATTATATTTTGTATTCTTTATCAACAAAGGACTTCCTTCTAAATACAAAAAGTTGGAATACATGTGTATTTTCTCGTTTTACATAAAAAAGAACATTTTGGAAAATTCAAATTCAAAAGTTCCATATTTCATTCATGCAATTCGAAAGGAGCTTATGTGTTTTCAATTGTTGGGCGGTTGCTAGGCAATTTTTTGTTAATGTTAATATTGTCAATATCAACGTTGACAATTTTAAAGTCTTAATTATGGTTTTAAGTGCTGAAGATTGTGCTAAAGCAATAGCTCTTGTGGAAGATGGTCGAAGCCAAAGATATGTGGCTCGATTACTCAATGTTAGTCGTTCTACCATTCAAAGGGTGTTACAACGTTTTGGGGATACTGGATACAAGAAGGCCTGGTAGTGGTAGAATACGGGTAACTACCGCTCAAGATGACAGATTTATTGTACTAAATTCTCTAAGGGATCGTCATTTGACTTCAGTCAAGAAAACATTTTTGTATTCTGTGTAAAATTTTTATTTTGAAAATTGCAAAGCGCTTTCGGCGGTTAAGCCATCATCAGTGCCATACCTGCAAGTAAGCAATAATCGTTGAAAATTTTTTTAAAAATATTAGAAAAGAATTACTTACTCTTCAGATATGAAACAAGAAACAAGTCAAATGTCTACAACACATTAACGTCACTACATTAAATTTAAAATTTTTAAAAATTAATTATTCCCTGTTTGGGGTTAAAATGTATTCACATTATAAAAATTTTTAATTTTATAAATTCTTCAGCCACTACACGAACACTTCAGTACAGACAAGAAATCGACTTCTGGAGGTTCTTGGTAAAAAAAATGTAAGTAAATGGACAGTTCGCCGAAGATTACATGAGGTTGTGTTAAAAGCTTTTAGCCCAGCAACTGGGCCTAAGTTACTTCCACGTCACCGGGTAGCGAGATTGCACTTTGCTCGTGAACATAGCAATTGGAATCTTATGCAATGGAGTAAAATACTCTTTACCGATGAGTCCAGGTTCTCGCTACATTCACCAGACGGACGAAAACGAGTATGGAGACGAAATGGGGAACGATTCCAAGAATGTGCTTTTAGTCCTAGGCTGAGTTATAACGGAGGTTCCGTAATGGTATGGGCAGGCATATCAAGTGAAGCCTCTACTGAATTAGTGTTTATCAATGGGGGTTCACTGACTGCACAACGGTATATTGAGGAAGTTTTGGCATATCATTCGCTCCATTTATTGGAGATAACTTTATCCTGATGCAGGACAACGCTAGACGTACTATAGCACGTCGTGCTATAGCACCAACCACAATAAATGAGCTTCGTGTAGCTCTTCAAGAAGAATGGGAGAATATTCCTCAGAATGCAGTTCGTGAGCTCATTAGTTGGATCCCACGCCGTATGCAAGCAATATTAGGGCTAGAGGAGGAAATACCAAATACTAAAGTCTATTTTATGTGTTAAATTTTGTTTTCTGTACCTCTAAAGTTTGCTGTTGTTAACATAAATTTTACTAAGTATACATGTATTTTTCCTTTATTTATGTCATTGTTTATTATAAGTTTAGTTTAAGTAACATATTCTTGTCTTTTTATACCAGGAGGAAGTCCTTTGCTGGTAAAATATAAAAAGTGTAAACCAAAAGCCAAAATAATAAACAAATATAGCCGATTTTGAGAAAAAAAATAGGGGGCCCGTTTTTTTGCACCTGAGTGTATTTTCAAAGATGCAGACTTCCGGTTCTACCGGAAGTCGACTGTAATTTTTCATTCCCAACTTTAGAGCCCTATAGTTCGTTAACGAAGGGCGTAAAGAAAAAATTTTATATGAAATACCATCATTATTTTTAGTCTCTCTATCACCTCCCAAGTTTTTGGTACGAACTCCTGGGACTCCCTGTACAGATAGTTTCAACCTCGGTTTTAACTCGTCGTAGGACACCCTGTATAGTTTATTTACGATAAAAAGACGATTACGTTGCAAAACAAAATATTGTGATGTTGCCAAGCTGTAGTCTTTTTCTTTAATTAACGAAAACTAGAAAAGTCAATCTGATGTTAGATTGACAGTTCTTAATAAAAATGAATCCAAATAACGAATACTATTACTAACGTCTCTTACAGCAGTAAGCGGGAGAAGCGGGCCCCTATTTTGGCATTCTCGTTCAAAATAGCTTTACAAAGATGTTACCATCTCTTGACATTTACTGTTCAGCTGCTTCGGTATTTTATTAACTACACACTGCAGATTTGCCCAAATGATTAGTTATGAAAATAACTGTTTTTTTAATAAAGAAACAATGAATTTAAAAGCACCAAAAAACTTGTGAATATTAGACAATGATCGAATGTCAATAAACGTCAAAATAAACTGGGGAATTTTACCATTTCATCTGACAACGTCTTGAAGTTTTGCCAACCCGTTAGCTGTAAATTGCCCTGGCTCTTGAGGATAAATTTTTTTACGGTTGGTAAATTAATATTTATTCTGATAAGCAGGAAAGTAACTAAAAATGACATCATCGTCTTTTTATCGTAAAAATCCTATAACACTAGCGCCCTCTTCGAGGCCCACTAGTGTAAGACTATAAGACGTGAATAATGATACACGTGCACGTATGTAATTGCTCTGTCTTCATACAAGTAGCCCTTCCCATTTATGCTGCATGTATGTATACATATCAGTTTTTGCAAATCAGACACAAAAAGAAGATAGATAAAGATAGATTTGAGATCGCACAGGTGTTCAATTTATTGTATAAATTTCAATTATAATGACAATTCTCGTGGAAGGTTGCATCAAAGAGGTGTGCCGTTAAGGAATTTTGCAATTCGTTGTTCTCGACAACCATTAATTATCCCGGTTCCTATAGTATATTGTAACTCGTCATTAAAATGTTGATTACGGAATTGAGGACTATTTGGGTAGATGTGTCTTTTTTGTTTTGATTTGTCAATTATGATTAGGTATTCATTATATTCGTGAGTGAGGGAAGCGGTATCTTGAGCAACGCACACACATACACACATACTGGTTGTTTTTAAACTCATGTGATAAAATTCAGGACGAGATTGCTCGTATGGTTGAAATAATACCCTTATTGGTGTGCGTCATCGATTGTTGATGTCCTTTTAACACATTACGTAGGATGAAATGGAAAAAAAGACAGGTCCATGATTAATCCTAATCAAAATATCACAATAATCAATCTTTTAAATGTATTACAAACGTTAACCCTAATCTTTTAGTCCAACAATATAATTAGTTCATGCATAGAATACGCGCAGGCGCGACCTATCAATCGGGAGAATTACAACATTCAAAATAGGATGCAGTCGTACCTTTGATATTGGCAATGTGTCTCACGTCTTTTTCTACTGTTCCACTGACAGTTCTCGTCAGTTCTGTATTTTGCTGTTTACTGTCAATTATTATTTATGCAATCCCTCGATAAATACTCTATAAATAGCAAGTCTTAGGCATATACTAGCAAAGTTCCCCAATTACCTTCAGGTAATAAATGATTTATATACAATTATATACAATTATAACTTTCAACACTGCTTCAATGAAAATTAAAGGTTAGAATTGTCTATTTACATGCAAATTATTGACATATAATATGTCAGTGATGAGAATGCGAGTGAAATAAAGCACTCCTCTTCGCGGGAGCGTTCCAATTGCGAGGAGAGAGCATGAGAATCGAGACAGCAATGAATTTCGTTCCCCTCGCATTCAACGACATCGATATCGCTCCAAGCGAGGGCCTGAGAATACCGGCCCTGACCAAAGACGCATTATGCTCTACACGCAAAAACCCTCGTATATTATTGAAATTGACGAAGTTATAAGGTTGACTAAAAACTAAATCTCTCGAAAGTGGTTCTAATAAAAAATGATATGTTTATAAAGAGATTTGGGTTGGGTTTGGCCAGTTTTCGTAACTGTCCAAACATGTTGACATTTTATTGTTTCCATCTCAATAAAAATGTTTAGTGTCTCACGAGATGAACACTGATAAAACGACTGCAATAATAAATATTCTCATTTTACGGTAATAACAAGTATGAATATGTATTTGGCGGATGCTGCAAATGGACCGACTTAAAAATCTCCACACTGATATTACAGTTATTACATTTTATGAATAATACATTATACGTAAAACGTATAAAACCGAAACTTGTAAGTTTGCATTTTACTCTTTGAAATTTGACCCATTTTCACAATATTCAAGTTTTGAATGTTGATATTAAAATTTTATTGACGTGGTCAATAAAATTTAATTTTATGCTCAGTGACATCTGGTTACGGTTGCATTCGGAGCGCCCAGTTTGTGTTTCAGAAGTTACTGCTATGTTGCAATCTAAAATTATGTTTTTTGTGTGGATTTCTATTTATTGTTTTCTGTACTAGGTTTTACAAATAAATATGAGTCAGCATTTACAAGTTGCCCCAGGACTTCGTACCAAAAACATGGAAAGTGATAAAAGATACTAAATGTTTGGAAAAGTTAATTGTTGCATTTATAACTGAAAAAAATTATATTCAACAAATAATTGCCGCATCAATCATTGAACTTAGTCCCTACCAGCGTTAACGTTCTCGGACAATGAAATCTTGTAGATCTGTATCTGTAAAGTAGGGAGGGTGAGTGTAGGCTCACAGCACTTAGGCCACATGTGACCCATTGTACATCCTCCCAAAGAGTTGTCCTCCTAGGCCATCGTACATCCTGTCCTTCCCAGGATCGTGGACAGGTCACTAGGAGACATCTCCTTTATATCGACAGATGTAGGCCAAGACTCACCGAACACACACTCTCTTATTGACGATAACTCCGGACAGTTTCATCTTCCTGTTCACACATCCTGCATAGATGTGCGTTCACTAGCCCTATAGTATGGAGGTTCTTAGATGACAGTGGCCAGTCAGAAATCCTACTGTTAAACGAAGGTTTTTCCTGGTCATCGCCAAATATTTCTTCGGCGCCAGCTTCCCAGGGTCGCCCAGGGTGATCCTGGCAAGACTGCATCCTTTGGTTCCATCCCATCTACTTTATATATACAGTGTGGAAACCACTTATGGAATAAAATTCTTTATGTCATTATTTTAGAAAATTTCTTAATGAACCGATTCCAACAAACTAAATAATGTATGGTTAATTATGAATTATACAGGGTGAAATTTTAAAATTAATAATTTATTACACTTGAAATATTGGTACTTTTTTAAATTAGCTAAATATGGATTTATCAAAAATCTAAACTAACTAATTATTAGACGTATTTGTATATTAAAGAAAACCTGCTACGCCTATAAATTTTATCATAAATTCCTAAAAATTGCCTAAAAACGCCAATAATTAGACAAAATCGGTAAATAATGTGGATTGTTTTAAATCGGTAAATAATGTGGATTGTTTCCTATTCTGTCAGTTGTTGATGTGTTGACAGTTTATACTGAAAAAGTAAAATCTTTGTCAAACACTCTTTCCTTGTCGACATAACAATGAAATATTTAACTGAGACTCACCAAATTGAGATTTTAATGATGATCGGGTACGGGGATAACTGCAGAAGTCAAGTTGAAGTGGCAAACTTATTTAATAACAGCTATCCCGAATTGCCTAATATTTCACAAAGTACTGTGTCTAAAATTCATGCACAATTCAGAGAACTTGGACATGTCAAACCATTGAAAAGAAAACCACACTACGTTGAAGATGATGTGAAAGTGGATATTTTGTCAAGTGTCGAAGAGAATCCAACTTCAAGTACACGTCAAATTGCCCGTGAAAATAATGTTAGTCATACAACTGTTCTAAGATGTCTTCATAAAGAAAAACTTCATCCCTACAAATTAACTTTTGTGTAGGAGTTAACAGAAGACGATCCAGATCGTAGAATGTATTTCTGCGAAAGATTGATGAATAAGCTGAACAGAAATGAGATAGCTCTTGGTACCATTCTTTTTTCTGACGAATCAACATTCACATTGAATGGAGAGGTAAACCGACAGAGCTGTAGATATTGGTCAGCAGAGAATCCTAATTGGATGCGTGAGACACATACTCGCAGTACCCTCAAAAGGTGAACGTTTGGGCCGGTATCATAGGCGACCATATTATTGGTCCTATATTTATAGATGGAAATTTGACAGCAGAAAAATATGTAAATATGCTTAGAAACGAAGTTATTTCTGCGTTGGCAAACTTATATCCCAACGCAATAGATCCTAGCTTACCGAATGAAAATGTTTGGTTCCAGCAAGACGGGGCAACATCCCATTATGCTTTAATGGTAAGGACTTATTTAGATGAAATCTTCTCCAATAAATGGATTGGACGAAGAGGTACTATTGAGTGGCCAGCTAGATCGCCAGACCTTACGCCGTTAGATTTTTTTCTGTGGGGTTATATCAAGAACAAAGTATATGCAACACAACCAACTAGCATTGTAGACCTCAAAGACAGGATAACTTCAGAAATACGGAATATTTCACCTCAAACTTTAAACAAAGTTAAGGAGGAGCTCTATAGGAGACTGCTAGTGCCAACAACTAGGTGGATAACATTTTGAGCATTTATTTTAATGTATTAAAATCAAATACATCAGGTATTTTATGTATGTGTAAAATTAAAAATTTCACCCTGTATAATTCATAATTGACCATACATTATTTAGTTTTTTTGGAATCGTTTCATTAAGAGGATTTCAAAAATATGCAAATATACAGGGTGTTTCCTCGGGCGTTTCATTAAAAAAAACCGACTATGGCATACTTGCGTGAATAACCCTGTACATTTACATTTATGTTTACATAACGCACAACTCAATTCAAAAGTTGACGTGTCTCGGCATTTTTTATAATTTTCTAAAATAATGACATACAGAATATTTTTCCAAAGTGGTTTCCTCACTGTATATTTGTTTATTTATATCAGATTTTATAATTTATACTCCTGATTATGCAGCAATTTTTAAATAATAGATTTGTTGATATTTCTGTTTTGAAATTTAATAATTAATGGTTTTATTTGATGATCATAAAAAAATAAATCAAGAAAACATATTATTTAGAAAGTACTGTTTTACCATATCTTTCAAAATATTTACGTATGTGTGTGAACAAATTAATTATACATTTAAATAATAAAACATTTGGTCGATTTTAACGAAGTTTCTAAATCAAAACAGTCAAATTGGAATAATTAATTGTTATTTAAATTGATCTACAGTCAATTAGCGACCGATAAAAATATATTTTACACTCTGTTCAAACTGTATTTTTTTTCCAAATTAATTATGTAAAAAAAGCAATTCTCGATTTCCGTTAGATTGAACGAGCAGGAGTAGTTTATGTTTGAATCTAATTTTGGAATGTGTATTACCTCTAATATGTCTTTGGCTTTCAATAGATTCACCCGAGACCTGTTGGATAAAAAAAGAAAAAAATAATAATAGACAAAGAACAGTGGAAATAGGAGCTTTATTCGTGTTTTTGTTTCTAGACAGTCCGTAAACCAATCCGGAATTGTTCAGAACTAGTTGCGTACTTTATAAAGTCCTAAGAACTATTTCCGGACCGTTTAAAATTGAACGAAGGTTGAAAAAAACTGAACATCCCGCATGGTCTATAGAACTAACCTAACTAAATTGATAATTGAAGATAACTCATCATCATAACTGTATTGTGGGACAGTCTCTTCCACGGAGTTTTCCTTTTTAATATTATCTTGTAAGACTTCTGGAATTATAATATTATTGATCACAACAAGAACATCGTCTTCACTTGATGATGATCATGAACTATGTTGAAATATTTCTCCATTTGGTAAATATTCAATTTGAGAAGTAAAAAATAAAAATAAACAACACGCAATGAACAAACCTCTACCTCTAACCTTTGCGAATTTTCAGAATAGCTCCCACCCTCCTCCTTTGCAAATGATTTGAGCATGCGTAAAAAATCATCCGAAACTCGTCCTAGCTCGAGACTGGGGACTGGTTTGGACGGTTTTGGAACCGTCCAAAATCTGCTATTAAGGGGAATCTATCGGCAGCGATTTGAGAAAATATCGAAATATTTTTGGCAAAGAATTTTGAGGTAATGGATGTATTGAAAATTAAGAAAAAAATATATCATGTAGATTAATGTTGAACTAAGAGTTCTCATCGAATAAAAACATTGAAATGCTAACCAAATTTTGTTGAAAAAAATACGAATCATGAGGTAATTACACATATTAAGCAAAGTTTGAGCCCTTGTAAAGAATTAAATATGGATTAAATGGAAAAACTAATTGATAAGAAGTCTAATTTGGAGCTTTATGAATACTATATAAAAATCTCAGAATCCTCAAATTACTTATGACCGTACAATTCCTTATTGAAATTCGGTTGCTACCACTAAAATATCGGATTAAGATCCATCGCTCGCTTTTCTATCCTTCTATGACTGACATTGTCTCTCTGCTTCGGTAGTCGCGTGTTGATACAACGCTCGGCGGTCTCCCAGTTCAGTACTGACGAAGCTTATAGAGTAGTACGTGAACCAAAATCCGCTTGGACCGCTTGGCTACCTACATGTTGCGGAGCTTTCATATTTCTAATAAAATTTTCGTTATGTGAACTTTAACGTGAGGACGTAGGGAAACAAAAAAATATACAAAGCATAATTGTGCAAGGTCGAATTTGGTAGATGCCCCTTAAATAAACCCGAACGCCAAACTGCAGGCGCGTTTAAATGGAGATCTAGTTATTCAACCCCACATTATTAAAATGACAGATGTCGTATGAGAGGAGGACCTGCTTGCAGGAGCCATCTTATCCGATGTTGCCAGCCCTGTTGTTTTGCCCCCGCATGTTAACGTGCGCATGCGTCAATGCAGCCTTTAACCATGCTTCAACCTTCTATTCGCTGTGAATGAATGTGAGAAGATTAGCCCAGTAGGCAGCATACTGAGCTCACAACCCAGAGGTCCTAGGTTCGAAATCCAGATTGGACCTGGGTTTTCTTGTTTTTTTCAGTTTTCTATTTCTTATTTTCTGATATTTTTATACATAGTTACACTTTGATACTGATATACTCTCTCTATCCTAATTGTAATGCTCTAAGAAATTATAACTGTCAGTAATTTGGTAAAAAATGTTAACGAAAAGATTTACAAAAACTGCAATAATAATAATTAAACCAACATAACTTCGTAAAATTTCCACTAATTAATAAAATTCATTAAAATCATGTGAGTAGTTTCATATTTAAAACCCACACGGTATATTTAAACCTTAAATTAAAATGTAACGTCCAAGTCTGTATAAAAATGAAATCATTATTCTCCAATAAAATGTACTATTTAATATAAAACACCGATCGAGCCGCCGGGTTTTTTTGTTGACCAGAAAAAAATTATTTACGAATCCATAACAAAGAACTGAGTAATTATAATACATTCTGTGTTGGTGTTTTGAGTAGTGAACGTTAGATATTTTTGATGTTACTCAGGTAATTTTTGATTATTTTATTTAAAAATATACATTTTTTATGTTTGATGAAGAGTTCGAGTGGCTATTGGCGACAAGTTTGAGAAAAGGCCTGGAAAATTCTTATCTAATTGATCGAACATTCGTGTTGTTTTAGATAGATTATTTTTTGACGTTACGATAAAAATAACTTTTATTTCAACAAATTTATATCACTCGATTCAATATAAACTGAATAAATGATTAAAATTGGCATGCATTAAAGCTTTCAACATGAAAAATACAATTATTGTGATTGTTGTACCATTGGGAGGAGGATTTTTCAACATTGCTTTGTTCCGATATGGGGCCGTTCAAAAAATACGTTCGCAAACAAGGGGGGGAGGGGTCTTGCTGAGTGTGACAGGGTGAGGACGGGGGTCTAAAGGCAACGTGACGCTATCGACATCAAAAAATTTTACCAGAGTATTTCTCTCAACTATTTTTTTACTTTTTGTCATGATAGAAGTCACTCATTTCGTATTAGTAAATATTAGGGTGCCCGTTATTTACCAATTTGATTTTTGACTTTGCAGCGCCTCGAAAATTTTTAGTTCACTACCAAAAAAAAAAAATCAGACCCATATAAGCCCTTGATATTCATAATAAACCGTGCCTGCAAGACGATACATTTTCCATTTAAATAACATGGGGTTTTGGCACTTTTCACAATTAATTTTTATGTCTCTATGACAGTTTATAAATGGCAATGGCAACAATTATTTTTGTAGAAAATTGCAAAAGCCTCGACAAAAGCTTTCTCTTGATATTTTTCGATATATACACTTGCTTAAAAGTTATTCAAGGTTAAAGTTCAACTAAAAATAACGTATCATATTCTTTTGTATTTTGACCAAAAAACTATCGTTGTTTATATTAAAATTACAGATACAGATTTTCTTCTATTAGATAATACTACTTGGTCTAATCATCCAGATTATTTGAAAGGTTTAGAAATTGTTAAGCATCTAAAAGTGGTCAATGATTCTGCAGAACGAGCTGTCAAACTAACTGAAGAATATATTAATACTCTAGCTAAGCACGAAGATCAGAAACAGTATATTCTTCAAATTGTGAGTGATTATAAAAATTTTTTTCCAAATGCCACCAAAGAATGTTTAACAAAATAAATTTTGTTCATCAATGTGTTGGAACATTTGTCATATTTTTATTAATAAAATGTAATAATTTAAGTTCAATTTATATCGTCAGTAATATTGTTTGGTTATTGAGATATTTAACACTATTTGTAACTGTGATACAGTTGATATTTTTTGCAATAAACAATAAATTTTAATATAAACAACGATAGTTCTTTGGTCAAAATACAAAAGCATATGATTAGTTATTTTTAATTGAACTTTAACCTTGAATAACTTTTAAGCAAGTGAATATATCGAAAAATATTAAGAGAAAACTTTTGTAGAGCGTTCAATTTTCTACGAAAATAATTGTTTGCCATTGCCATTTATAAACTGTCATAGAGACATAAAAATTAATTGTAAAAATTGGTTTATTATGAATATCAAGGGCTTATATGGGTCTGATATTTTTTTTAGGTCTTGACGATGCAAAGTCAAAAGTCAAATTGGTAAATAACGGACACCCTAGTAAATATACAGATATTTAAACTTTTAAATTATTATTGTTGCAATAAAATTGTAACTTGATATGCTACTATTAAAAACTATTATGTATAATGGGGGATGAAAACGCTGGTGCGGAAAATGCAGAGTGGCTAGATGACGTTGAAGTAGATTGTAATTTCGACCATAAGAAGAAGATACTGCAATACCAATTATAGATTTTGAGCATTTACAAAATACTTGGACTTCTGATGAATAAGAATACTATTTTTTTTATGTTATGAAAGATATTTATTAGTTATTCAGATTTTATTGAAAAAATAGAGTAAATATTTTTTAATATTAAAATTTATGTACTTTCAATCAAAATTTGTCATTTTTAGGAGGGGGGGTTTTGGATTTTATGTCGTAATATTGATAGGAGAAGGGTTTAAAAATCCCAATTTCAGCGTGACGTGTTTTATGCTGAAAGTTTATGATACTTCTCCACTCTCTCTGAGGTTATTAAATATATTTGAATGACGTTCATTATCCAATTTCTTTAACAATGTTAGACACTGTAGTTGATCATGTGGAATGATTGGTGATTTTAATTTTTTTAATATCGAGTCCAATCCAATCATCTTTACAGATTTTTTTATCCAGTTAGACTATATTATTATGTTCACCCCAATTGGCATATTTTTGTACCATCCTGAAGAATACGGCGCTGTAATGTTGGTATTTTTTGGTATTTCAAGTTGCTAATTTTGGTATTATTTGTCAAATATGGAATTTTAGTGTACAAATTTTGGTCAGCGGTTTCCCCCTCGCTTATTAGGTATGTATGTATGGTATGTATGTATGTATGTATGGTATGTATGTTTGGTATGTATGTATGGTATGTATGTATGGATGGTATGTATGTATGGTATGTATGTATGTATGGTATGTATGGTATGTATGGTATGTATGGTATGTATGTATGGTATGTATGATATGTATGTATGGTATGTATGTATGGTATGTATGTATGGTATAGGTATGACTTATTTTTTTGAAAGATATTTGCTTGTTGGATAAATTTCAACTGGAAATTTGTTTTATGTAGACACAAATTATCTAAATTCAATTCAGGGATTTCTTACATTTCGAAAATGAATATGGTTGATCAAAGGAATGTTTTTTATCAAATAAAATTGAAAAATAAAAGATATGCTCAACAGAAATATAACTTTATATCACTTGCAAGGTTTCATAAATGACATTTACATAGTCAGGAGTAAATTTATATTTTTATACCGGTTTTGCAATATACAGATTGTTTGCATGTAAAATTTAAAACTACTTTTCGGAATATGGGGTGTTAAAACTATGAAAATTTAAATGTTTTAATTACTGTTTCGATTACTTCAAAATGGATGAATAAATTGAATTGATATTTCGCAGATGGTTTTTAAA
>CAJUYI010000679.1:48544-104975 GCA_910591695.1 Galerucella pusilla | reverse complement strand
TCATTTAAATATAAAAATAAAACAAAATACTGTTCGTGATAAACTAATTCGGCTACAAGTATATTCGTGCTAAAGAATGATGAATACCACATATCTCAAATGTCAAGTGTTAAAATTAAACTTTTTTCGTACTTTCAACCAAGTGGATCAGTTTCTCCATAATTATTAGTTTCAAATGAATTCCAATTCGAAATAATTCCATATCCAAAAATATGGAAGTCGGCAAATCTGAGATTTCACTTTATATTACCGCATGAATATATTAAAACTTCAAATTCAGCACATGTTTGTGTTAAATGTTCATAAATCTATTGCATAGATTTTTGATTTTTATATAATTCTTCCACTATAAAATGTTGAATTATTCAGTAAGCAATAGAAAATTTTGGGTAATATTAAGTAGTTTCTAGTGTTTATCAATATAATGTCATCAAAACTGTTGCAATGCAGCATATAATGTTCAAGAAATATTTCGAGGATCAATATTCCTCTATGGTAATATATTTTCTATCGACGCTTGTCCTTCATTCAGTAGATTTTTTAAATTGCTAAACATCTTGAATTATATTAACTTAAAGTGCATTTTTCTTTTGGTGAGTAAGAAGTAATTGTCTTATAGATATTTCTGTTGCAATATAATTGAACATAGTATATCAAAATGCATAACAGTGATCGAAAGTTAACAATAACCATTTTTTGCTTTGAAACAGTATATGCATATTTTTTTGAATTTCAAAATATCCGAGGAAATATCCTTTCCATATCACTACTGCGATTAAAATAATTAGTTGCTTAAGTTGTTCTTTGGAAAATGTTTGACGTCTCAACAATTCACTCGCGTTATCAAGAATTATCAAACTGGCAAACGATTTAATGTTCAAAATCTCACTTCTGTCGCGAGTTAAATAAGTACGACCCAGATTGCGGAATTTAATTAAGTGAAAACATGACTAACAGATGTGTTACAAATCCTAGCCTTGTCAGAAAAGTAATGTTATCTGATACAGCATTATGATATTATTATATCCTAGAAAGTTTCGTGACCATATTCAATAGGGTGATTCCTCAATTTTTATATTCGCATTCAATTGTGTATGTCGTATTCATTTGGTATTCCTCCCGGAGGAGTCCAGTAGTCTCCGGAAAAGTTCGAGTTGTCTCCCTTTATTGGCAGGTAGATATTGAACATAAATTTCAAAAAATTGACAAATTTTATAATTATGGTTTGTATAATCCGTTGTATGTATTGAAATGAATGTAATGGGTGAATTAAATGATAAAATAAACAGGAATAGTTTGGTGAGTTGATTGAACAATTGTTGAAAACATATTATATTGATAAAGGTTTGAGTATATCAAATGCAATTATTATATTCACAGCTTCATATTTTACAATAAACGCACAGCCTATCACTAGAACCAGATAACTGGAATTTGAAAATTTAGTTAACTGGCCGGAAGTCTCAGTAGCTCCTGTTATTCTGTTATTATTATTGTTCAAAATTATTCATTAAAATAATGTGTCAGTTCTTCACAAATAAAATTTTATCAAATACTGCTTTTTTCCGAAAAACAGGTAATCTTCTCCAGTATATCATCAATAAAACTGGCGTATATTATATGTTTCAAAAAAATGATTTGATTTGATTCAAAGTCCAAATCAGCTCTAACAAATATCGCTTTTTTTTACCAGTGAGGTGCATGTGCAATTGAATCTGATGTAAACATTCGGAACGAATATTACCTGCTTCATCAAAATAAGTTTTTCTTGTTCTTTTCAACATTGGTGATTCAATTTCCACTACACATTCATCATAAATAGCATTTGGAGAAGCTCTTTTAATTGGGCAATCTGCAGTTAAAAAAATTGCAATTTTTTACTGAGTAACCTATAGCGTTATCTCCGTAACTTTGTCCACCAGACCAGGAATAAAATAAAACATCTGGAATCACCCTATATATCATTTGCGAGAGCATGTATTTATGAAAATATTGACATTTTCAATCATTCTGGCTGGAAAACAGCAAAAAACGATAAGTCACATAGTATAAAATTGTAATTTAATAAATTCGTGTTCTTGATTAAAAAACTCCATAATCATTAGCAAGTCCACTTCTGGAAGAATTAATGAGTCTGCTTCTCAAAAATTGGGTCCACACATTTTATTTTATTCACACAAAATTTTGTAAGTAATTCAAAGTAAATAAATTTTACGCGAGGCACGTTACAGTCAGAAGCGTAATGTTTGTGCACATTAACTTTCATATGCGGTGACGTCACAGTCATAGTCTTTGCCCCGCTACGATATGCTTGTTTAATTGGTTGTATCAGGAGAACGACATATTCTATTGACATCAAATTTTCAGAATCATATTTTTATCCTTAGTTACTTTGTTTCACGACAGTTGGAAATGATTTAAAAATTTTAGTTAACGAGACCATTTATTTCGACAAGTATTGTCATAATAAGAATTCCGTAAATGTCATTGCTAAGGCCGCCTACATAAATATTGAAAATTATTCCGAAAGTAAAAAAATTGTCCCGAAAGTAAAAAAACACAACATTCCGAAAATAGCTACTTTCGGTACGATTTGTGTAAAGTTTTATTTTCGATTTAATAAATCATACCGAAAGTTCTATTTTCGGGACAGCTGCAGAAAAATAACTATTATAGGATTGTTTTACGAGACCCATGGAATTTTCCGTTATTTTATTTATTCGTTACTAGAGTTTGTTGATGTATGTTCAACCAGTTACTTTCTCCATAAAAATAAATTGTTCAATTTAAGATTGTGGATATGACATCGTACGAAATTACAGGATACAACAATCAAATTAAAAAAAATTAGCTAAAAAAATATACTATTGTCAAAAAAAAATAGTTGTTATTCACAAAGTATATTATTACTGGATAATATGACTCTAATTTACCAGTATA
The DNA here is from genome assembly GCA_910591695.1 of Galerucella pusilla. Taxonomy (NCBI): domain Eukaryota; kingdom Metazoa; phylum Arthropoda; class Insecta; order Coleoptera; family Chrysomelidae; genus Galerucella; species Galerucella pusilla. The sequence continues at coordinate 102,035 of CAJUYI010000679.1, read as the reverse complement.
CCAACAAACACCAGAAGTATTCATTTCGTGAGTAATTACTGTTTTTTTAACGTATAATTTGTCTAAGAAGCCGACAAAATATGGAACATGCTATTATTCTATTACAAGGAGAGGTTTCACAGTTTTGATGCCAATCTTGGTAGTTCATAACATTTACCATGAAAAAAAGATTGTTATTTTCATGCTGTTTTGAGTTGAGGGTTTATAACGTTTTCCGTGAAATATGGGGAAAATTTTTATGAAAATGTGGGTTGAGATGGTTTTTCAAAAAAAGCTCCTCAGAATTTTGCCAAACTCATTCCATGTATAACCTTTTTGGTGTCTTTGGACTAATTTACAACAAGACGACGTTGTATATAAGAACGTTTAAAACCGCATGCCACAGTTTCGGTCATAAGAACACGAATAATAGCTATTTGTATAACAAGTAGCAGAATACTACTTTTCCTCCCGAGGATGAAGTTTACTGCCCGACGCGTAGCGGAACTTATTTTTATAGATTTTTGTTCGATCAACTTTGACAATTTGATGACATACCTAACTAATTTATTTCATTTCCACAGCTTTGTTTGTCTAAGCTGCTATGGTCACAAAATATGATACACAGTACCTTATGTTTGCAGTCGATATTATTAAAAATACCTTGGATTGAATTTTTTTAATTAATTGATTCAGGTACCTTCTGTTCATAATACTAATAAACAGTTGTAGATAAAATTTTGTACGTAACACGTGTGATGGGAATTATTAACGCACTTATGACTCGGCCTACATGACTCGGCCTACGGCATCGTCGTGCAAACTTAACATTCGTGCGTTAATAATGTCCATATCCTACTAATTACGTAAATAACTATTGAATAATACAAAAATATGCCTAGATACACCGAGAAACATCAGCATTTCGAGAGTTCTCAGGTATTTCCAGTTAGAAAAAGTCAGTGATTTTTAATTTCATAGCCTTTTCGAATTCGGCTGAATACGATCCTGATGATTTTATTCATCAAATTTAAGGTTAGCTATATCTCAAAATAGCGAATAAAATAAACGATATGCCGAAAACCCGGATATACGTCACAATCGATGACGCACAACAAGAAGGGTATTATTTCAACCATATCAATCTTATTGCTATATTCATTTAAATAATTCAAAAGAATATACACCGAAAAACATCAGCATTTTTAAAGTTCTCAAGTATTTCCAGTTAGAATAAAAAGCTGTTAATTCTTAATCTTAAAGCCTTTTCGGATTTGGCTGAAAACGATCCTGATGATTTTATTTATCAAATTCATCTGCTATTTTGACATACAGCTATTATGCCAGAATAGCAAATAAAATAAACATGCCGAAAACTCTGATATACGTCACAAATGATGACGCACACCAAAAAGGGTATTATTTCAACCATATCTTAATTCTACAAACAACGGATCTGTTACTGTTTACTGTCCAGCCTGGGATTTAAAGAGTTTTATTATTAAATCCTTGATACGAGATACTAAGTCAATAAAATATTGTGAAATGTACTTAACATATACTTTAATCTAGGTCACAATTACAGTAGTAAACTACTCCCAACATCGTTTTGCTACCAAAGAGAATGTCTGTTTTCATAATAGAAAGGGAATTTATTAAGCCCTTCCAGAGGAAAAAAATGCAGTGTCTTTGACTTCCGATAGTAGTAATTCGTTCTTTTATGGCTAGAGATAACATTTATACAATTAAAGTGAAAAATGATTAGTTATGGTTCAGCAACTAACTAATTACAAATGCATTGTTACTAATTTGCACGAGTTTACTTTATTAATTCTTAGATTTGTTCTTTGTTCACTCAACGTCATATTTCATTAAGAAAATTCAACTTATTCAAATATGATATACTCTTAATTATAATTATTATGAATATAGTATTACAATATTTCAAACTTTTATGACGTGATCTTTTTAAGTATCTATGTATATAGAAAGGGTCCAAGGAGCGAAATATTTTCACGACCAATAATCAAACATTTTCCCAGTTAACAATAAAGTAAGAAGTTCGGGAGTATTTTGTTCATTAACAAATACCTAACTTGTTGAGAAATCAATTTCAAAACTTTTTGTTCCAACGGCAATGAATTTTTGGAGATTTCAGAATACACCATAATTTTTCCAAATTTTCAAATTAACAATTAATATCTGACGGCTTTGTAGAGTAATCTAATTATTCACAGTTTTCTGGAAATGAAATGTAATTTTAGTGAAGCGTGTTATCAATAGTAAGGTAATAGTTTAATACTATTATAACGGGGTTGGTATATCTGCAAGATATAACCAACTATTATAGTTTGCAATTCAAAAGAACAATATCACGTATAGACTGCGTTTCGGCGTATTTGCACCTCATCAGTATAAGATAGATATCTCATAAGTCCAGAAGCTCGGAGAGCATAATTCTGGACTAGAGAAATCATTGATATCACACAAATACAATCTCAGTGAAGAAAAGTGTTAAATAGGGGACAATAGTGACATCCCCACATCTAACCATGAACCAAAATTCGATTTGACAAAAAACCTGACGACTTTGTAGAGTTCTATCTGGCAGATGTACCATCCCGTTTAACTTTAAAGTGTAATTCAATGTCCTTCGTGGTATATAACCAGGGAAGTAGCTGCTGCTTCTCAGTGAACGGTCTTTGTTCTTTGATTTTCAAAGACTCTTCTAGGCGTTATAATAGCAATAATTTATTACATCTAACAATTGATACCTGTTTGCTTTAACGCATACAGAAAATGGTTAGTGAAGGCCTATTTTCAGTGTTAAACTGAAATTATAAATAATATAAATAGAGCTCAGGAAGTTGAGACTTGTTAATTGGAAATTTCCTTCCCTCCAAGTATCTTTTTTATATATGTTACTTTCGAAATTTTGTATAATATATGCTAATAAAGGCCCTCGATGCATTTTCCTAGACATAATTACGAATCTAATTAGCTATCACACATGTTTTTAGGAGCAGTACTTCTAATTTCCACTATTTCTATCATGAATAGACCATCGTCCTCTCTTTTTCAGAGAATCTTCAGATTATAATGACAATGATACATCAAAAACATCGAAAGTGAAGTTATCACATATATTTTTAGGAGCTTTCTCTATTTTTCGCCGTTTTTATATTGATTAGACCATTGTACTTCCTTTGTTAGACAATGATCAGACTATAATCAAATCAAAAACTTCGAAAGTGAAGCAATAAATATTTATATGATTTGGTTTTTAGGAAATTCCACTTTCTCAAAAAATTTCAATTAAATCACATGAATAATCTGAATAATTAATAATGCAAGACTGGTTAGTATTCAATTACAACATCTCACCTTGAAACCAATAGACTATAGTATTTAATACATAACCAAGTACTAGTTCCATCTTTTGCGAAGGAAAAGAATCAGTCTAAGTAGTTTTCTGCTCACACTTAGCTATTTATACCGGTTGGGAATAAAAAGTTGATAATATAAATATGGGTTATCACAATTTATAGGAAGTGTTGTTGCTTGATATCATTTAAAAAACTCATTTAATATAATATACAATGGAGTAGTATACCACTGTGGTTGGTTACAGTCTTCTCTCATCATCAGCTTCAAACGGCTTTAAGTTATTCAATAAATGTATACATGAACTAAAGTTGTGGATGGCACATTGGAAAAACATTCAAAATATTCATAAGTGATAACTTTATTGCTCAATTACTTGCTCAATGGAGTAAGCTTTAAGCTGTATTAAAATAACAAATCCTTATGCATAAATACTTTTTAGAAACAATACAGTGGTGTGGAGAGCAATCACTTTGCAAAATTGGAAAAGTTTTCAAATAGTTCAGAATACGACCCTACCCAACCTAAACAATACCTATAATTGATCTGAAAAAGTCACAGTCGAATAGGAGGATTAGCAATCTCATCATACTTATAATTATTTATTTTCAAAGGTCTATAAAATTCACAAGTATAAAATGCGATCGATCGTGACCCTTGCAAAACCAATTTAGTATGAACTGTCCAAGTAGTATTGAGATTTTTTTTCATGTCTTGGTCGGGCAGGTAGCTTTTACAGTTGTTATAAAACTTCATAACAAATAATTTAATATTGCTTTTGGAGTGCAAGAGAATTGAAATTTGCATAATGTCAATCACTATTATAGTTTCACTCTAGCAACGTTTCAAATTTTTCCAAGGCAAATACCATTGCTCAGAAGAAGTTTGACATTGTATTCATTGAAATATGTTTCCAACAATTCCCACCAAAAGTCACAATCTGTTACAGTAATGGGTAGACATGGGCGGCGTCAAACAAGCTTCAATTTAATGTAGCACATACCTAATAATGGAAAGTTCAAAATGTTTTATAAAGTGACGGTTATTATAATTATATAATCTATTTGGTACCTATCTTCTTATTATTGCTCCCCGCTCAAAACCTTTTTGAAAATTTCGAAAAAAATTTCCTGAGAATTTAAACTCCTAATATGAACTCGCACAACGTGTGAAAAGATTTTCCTTTCAAAATATACTCGAACTATCATGATTTTTCTTTAAATATATTTCTCAGTTGCATTTTATGCTTTCGGTTTGCCTTAAAGTGGATTTACACAAGATTGAAACCTCTACAAAAGTGCTTAGTGTGACGCCTCTGTAAAATTCACACGACAAAAAATTTTTTTTTGTCATCTTGAAGATTATTTGGTTCATGGAAAAAATATAGATGACTTGCCTAAAAAAAGGTACAATAAATTGAATTGGTAATGTTGAGATATAATTTGTGAAAAGCTTTAATGCCTTATATCTCAACAAATATCAATATTTGCGATTCAAATAATCCTATTTTTTCCAAGACATGAAATTTCCCACAAGTTTTCTCTTACACTTCTCCATTATTTCAGTTATTTTTGGAGCGAGGGCTCCCAATCTTCCCTAAGGCATAAAATGCAGTTGAGAAGTGAATTTGAAAAAAAAAATCATCCAATATTACTTGTATTTCAGAAGATGAGTCTTTTCACACTTTGGGCAAGTACCTACATATCAAGAGCTAGAATTTCCAAGAAATATATTTTTGGACATTTCCAACAAGATTTTGAATTGTAAGCGTAAATAAAAAAATCTGTAAAAAGCAACCAGAATTATATTGTCTCACTATAACATAAATGATTTCATAAAAAAAAAACAAAGAAAACCATTGACCAATTTCCATACTAATTAGTTCGAGGTTTGAATGTTTATACAAAATTAGTGTTTTATATCTTCTACAAGTAATCAAGATAAAAAGCACAATGAAACAAACTTGAAATGAAAAATACACAATCAGCAATATAAAACTTACCCTAATCAGAACTTTCCACAACAAAATCAAGTGAATAGCGTATTTAATAATTATTGCTTTTACTTTGTGAGTATCCAGAACAAAATAATATAGTCAACATTACAAAATATTTGAGCTAAGGGTATCATATAACCACTAACATTTACCAGAGAAAATAGTTTTGGAAAAAGCAAACAACTTATAATGAATTTCTAAATTTACAAATAGGTACAAACTTGTCTCATACAAACATAAGCACACATGCTTACTGACTGGGAACAAAAAACTCATTAATTTTTTAGACTGCCTATTTAAAACAATAAAACAATATTTCTACCTATAGATCCCTGATTCAGAAGGGAAAATACAAAAAGGGTATATAATAATGTTCAATTAGCATACTGCCTTCCGCGGCGCCTTCAATAAGGCTTTCCCCTTCTAAATCTATCAGATAAAGGAACTTAAACTCCCCCCATGTTGAAGCTATAGCTACGTGACTGCGTTAACGTTAAGTTACGGTAGCCACAATGATACATTTGAGGAATCGTTTTGTTGGTGTTTTGGTTAAATTGTAACCAAAGCATATTATGCTGGGGGTATGTCATGTACATATAATAAGAATATTATAACCATAACAGTTATTTATTCAATATAAATACAAATTATAATTTGTTAATTAGTATCGCCTTGAGACTCATGAATATTTAACCGGAATTGATGCAATAAAAACCAGTTTCATTCAAACGATTAATTACCATTTGAATTGATGTAATATGAATACAAAATTCCGCAAATCGATAAGACACTGTTTCAAAAGAAATCAGTCGAAAGGTTACATATGTTGTAACATTGTTTATATAAAAAATTCCTATTGATATCAAATATAATAGTTACTATTCACGACTAGCAAAGTATTGAAAATATTTCCAAAAGGGTGACCATTCCCTTAAAAGAAAAAAGCACCTACTTCTCTGAGTAAATGCCCCGACAGACATTGAATTACACTTCCAAGTTAAACGGGGTCGGTATAATCTACAAAATTCAATCAACCATGCTGGTTTGCAATTGGAAGGGACAATATCACTTGTAGACCAGTTTTGGCGTATATATACCTCATCAGTACAAGGTAGATATTCTCCGTCCAAGAGCTCCACCCCCCACTAACGACGACACTGAAATTATAATCGATACATTATCCTCAGTAGAAGGAATTTCAAAGCTGTGATAACCGCGACATCCCCACCTCCATCCGCAAACCAAAATTTGCATTACATTTATATATTATCATATCTTTCTTCAAAATTATCGTACGTTACCAATAAATATCGAATATAATATTCACGCCTTGCAATTTTTAGTAAATATTCGAAATCTTTTGGTTACGCACTTCACTAAATATGACAGTTTTAATAATCTCAAAATTCTCAGTTTGAGCCATATAAGCAAAGATGTCATTTTTGTCTGTCTTCAAAGTTCCATAATATTAAGACTTCTTCGTTCAACCCGGGTAGAATAGTATACTCTTCAACGAGTGAAGAATGGTGGCTAATATTCACGCGGATGAAGTTTCCAAAACTCACTTTCTGCGCTCGCTCGTTTTATCATTCAAGTGAATAATAGCCATTCTACACTAGTAAAAGACTATACTTTCTCCACGACTAAAAAGAAAAAACTTCCGTGAGGATCGAACTTCGATCGTCCGCGCCATAGTCAACCACCACTAGGCTATTGGGCGGAGTAGAATTCAATGAGACCACTGGAGGAAAAAATTGTAACTGTCGCAACGAGTAAAATAATTCGTTTTGCATTGTTTTTGTATTATATGCAAGTCAACGTAATTACCGTAAATTCGTACTTTATTTGTTCAATTTTGTGTCAGTGACAAGCTTAAAACTGTGTTTTTCTATTTAACTCAACTGTCATCACATCTGAGGTGATATTCTTATATAATCAGAGATATTATGGAAGAGGTTATGTTATTCTATTTTTTGTTTTCATTGCAGATCAAAGAGAAAATGAGTCGGTATCAAAGATTTAAAATATTATTCAATATAAAAGTACCTTCCCTACAACTTTTGTAGATATGACTATATCAAAAATAAAATAGAAACACGAGATCGGACCCAAAACTGAGTTGTACTTTTCACAAATATCAACCATACCTATTACTCCAAAAATAAAAATATTATGAGTCAAAATTTAGTTTAGCAACACCAAATACTAAAGCACAATCAAAGGAAAAGCAAAAGTTTCACAAAACACACACTGAAAATCACTAAAACAGCAAAATAAAAACACTTAAATATCAAAGGGATTATACGACAGCTGATTTGTTTTACTTGTTGCTAAGATGACATTGACATTTCAGAGCCCCATCTATCGAATTCTACTTTTCCCAATAGAGCATATTTATAAAAATGTGAAGAGTAAATATATAGATACGTAACTCTTATTTTTAATCGGAACCCTTACATTTATAAATGAAATTAATTCCGGGAGGCGTACATATTCACTATCGCTACTGCTGCCAATTTTTTTTTTCTTATAATACGTGAAATTATGATTTTATAATTATTTTGACGTTTCAAACGACGCGCTGTCAGAAGCAATTTGCGTTCATAGAGGTATTTGACGTTTTGAAAAGACGATTGGCTAACGAGAGTGAATTCTTTTTATTATTCACTGGTGTGAAGAATTTATATCATTATGCAGCTAAATATGTGAAAATAATGTGTGCCTTATTATTTAGTCGTGGAGAAAGAAGGTACTTTCGGCCTGGCAATGTTAATGGTCAGTTGATTATAGCATTTAATACATCTTCTACCATCTTGCTCCACTTTACTGTGATAATAAGCTGAAGCAGTGGGGAAGTGTTCTTTCATTGACATAAAAAGACTTCCATATACCTGAAGCGATTTTCAAAAATGTAGACTCCATGCTAAGAGCGTTTAAATTAGATTCCATCGACAAATTACAACACATTAAATCATAAAATCACAAGCTGAAACCCATTACAAAAGTATTTATCAACAAAACATAATAAAACAAAACTAAGGGAGCTACTGAATAGCAGATGAACTAGCATGGAGGGGGACTTGATCACCCTTTTGGAGGCCAGAACCCTTTCGCGGTGTCAGCCAAAACGTAATATTGGAAGAAATAGGTGAAGCCTAAAAAGAAGATCTGTTCATCGGAAAGATCTAGTGAGGCTTATACAATCAAAGATTCTTCTAAGTGACTACAACCTGTTAATACATAAATCAAACTAAAACTGCACCAAGAGTACAGGGATCTCCTCAAAATAGTAGAGGAAGGAGAATTTAGATTATGTGGCATGGAAAAGAAATCCTCCAAACATAAACTTGCGATTTGCACAGCAATTCAGAATCCTAGGACAAAACACCTAGGAGATTACGGGATAAAGGAGGGATTAATTTAAGCCTGCAGATATCCCAAAATGTCTCCGGGAAATAGGACTAAAAGAGCTATTATTCCCTGAGACATTTTTCTCAGGAGCTAAATAGAAGAGCACAATAGATCTTTTAGGTCTCAGTGTCATGTAATTACAAAATACATAGATACCTACATACAAGCGAGCTACTTATAACAGAAATTTGCAAAATGCATAAGTGAAATTAAAGATTTATATTCCAACACACGTCCAACTACACATGAGTATATGAAAGATAGGATACGAGGAAAAGTTTGAACTCTTTCTTTTGCTATCATTCAGACTGGATTTTTGCATAGAACATGACGGCAATCATTATAAGTATTTAAAATAATAAGCTACTAGATGTCAAAGGTGATAGTTGATTACTATTATAAAGGAGGGATATTTACCTTAATTTAAGCCTGCAGATATCCCAAAATTTCTCCGGGAAATAGGACTAAAAGAGCTACTATTCCCTGAGACATTTTTCTCAGGAGCTAAATAGAAGAGCACAATAGATCTTTTAGGTCTCAGTGTCATGTAATTACAAAATACATAGATACCTACATACAAGCGAGCTACTTATAACAGAAATTTGCAAAATGCACAAGTGAAATTAAAGATTTATATTCCAACACACGTCCAACTACACATGAGTATATGAAAGATAGGATACGACGAAAAGTTTGAACTCTTTCTCTTGCTATCATTCAGACTGGATTTTTGCATAGAACATGACGGCAATCATTATAAGTATTTAAAATAATAAGCTACTAGATGTCAAAGGTGATAGTTGATTACTATTATAATGCCTCACAGAGTCTTTAAAAATCAAAGAACAAAGGCCGTTCAACATTGGATTACAATTCAAAGTTAAACGGTGCTGGTATAATCTGCAAGATGAATCCTTTGTAAACTTCTGTTATAAGTAGGTTGTTTGGTTTTGTTTCATCATTATAATAAAATAATAGTTAATTGTTGATACTTATCATGTTATATTGAGTAATTTCTCGATAAATGCTGCTTATTTTCTCATTACTCAATTAAGTTGTTTGAGGTTCAATTTTCCACAATTAATGTACTCACTTATTGATAATATTATATCTAATTTCATTGTTTTGCTCCGTTCGTATGTCGGATGAAATTCAAATTGAACACATTTTTCATGTTAAGGCTAGCAAGCAGTAACTGGTAGACTAAATGAGAACTACAAACCTTCCAAGGTCATTCTCTTTCGCACGAAACGATAAACTATCCTCACTTACGGTTAATTTCCGTGAATTATGAGGCTACCAGGGTGAGAATTCTGGAAGATATAAAACTTTATTCAAAATACCGTCCGCCAAACATTTTCCTCAATTTTCGGATAAATTCCGCAGTTTGCAAGCACAGCATGAAGAACTCGAAATGTCTTCGATATCTCTTTCAGTTTTGCTAACAAAAAAATTGTGGACATGAAAATTGTAGGAAGTTTTGTTCATTCAAGCGGTTAGTATAATGGAAGTGACAAAATCAAGTGATATAATAGGAGAAAATAAATAAAAAATGTTTCTGAAGAAGTATTTTTAAATTGAAAAATTTGGATATGGCGGCCGCGAGAACTAACAATATATTTTCATTTCAATCGCTATTAATTTTATAAACATTAATAATAATTTTGAGATGCGGTTTATTACCATCGACAGAGGAAATGTTGAAGTTTGATAGACCATATGAACAAAGTTTTTTCAATGCATAAAGTTTTTTTCAAGATTTATTATTGGATAATCAATTTCAACTTCCGTTTCAATTCATGGTCTCTTTTTAATGGAAAAATTGACAAAATAAATAGTCTATTTTCTACAATCACATTGAAAAGTAGGCTTTTTCGCTTGCCATTGACAACGAAAAGTTGACGATTCTTGAGGAGAGTTACTTTATGCTCGCCGAGCGTTAAAAATGGCAAAATGCTCGTTTCCCATAACAACCGATACTACAATAGTTATTTTCCTAACAAGTGCGGAAAGTGATTCTTTTCTGCACGCGACTGCAAGGCAAGCGGTCATGGGCGGGAAAGAAGCTTAACGCATGAGTAAGGAACATTATTTTTTGGACTACTGTATATACAAAAAAGTATACGAACCCATTTCTCAAAAGTTATTTTATTTCAACATACATATACGAAACTTTAACCAAAAACTATTATTCTTATTATAAATATTAATATTAGAAACACAATTTGTTACATTCTGTACATTACTTATTACCGGTCCAGTGGAGTTATTCAGTGTTAACTGGTAAGTAGATGACGTTGATGAGGATGGCATCGGTTGGCATGTTTCAATTCCGCCAGCCATCTCGGCACCATAGGCAAAATAAGACGTTCTGCTTGGTTGCGTTGTATCGGTTAAGTGGGTGCTGGTCGGAATTGACTACAGAGTGCTCAGATGGTAGTTGGAATTGAATGCTAGTTGTGCTGCTGGCCGCGTTTAATTCCATGCAGTTATTTTGTGAGCACATGAAACTACTGTCTAAGTATGGAAAAATTACCCACATCTTTTCGTAACATAATTCTTCATGACAAAAAATGTATTCGATGTAACATAAAATGTGAAAAGGACTTGCGCCAATGGGTTGAAGAATATAGTGTGTTTTTTTTTTTAAATAGCCAATTTTTTTCCTCGTCCTGTACAACTGAAGAAATTTTTTAATGTTATTGTAGAAAAACTTTTTGAAATATCAAACTCATTGGTGGAAACCGCACGTTTCTATCTTTTTTCTTTAAGTCAATAGTTAATCACGTTTAAAATGTGTCAATTTTATATTTTATTTGTTTTTGTATCATCTGATAATAAATGCTTATTGAAATGATGTTCTGATTCTGATTATATTATCTCAATATAATATATGTAGGTACTAAATCTTTAAAGTAAATTTATTTTTATATAAAATATTACAATTTTTGCAAGAAATCAATTTATTTTCGTCAGTACTTAAGGGTTAACTTCTTTCCATTGTTTATGTACTATCACTTAATACAATAAATATTATTATGAACATTGCATGTGTTTATTATTTCCATAGGAAATCATGCTTTGAGCTGATTTCTATTCCGCCGACGATCTCGGCACTCCGCTTTCAATTCCGACCACGATATCAGCACCCACTTAACCGATACAACGCAACCAATCAGAAAGTCTTATTTTGCCTATGGTGCCGAGATGGATGGCAGAATTGAAACATGCCATCGGTTGCAGGTCACATAAATATGACGATGAAGGTGACGGCAACGGTTTTAATTTTATTTGATATATTCTTCTTATATTAAACCCGGTTGATTTGATAGTTGTTTTATGACACTACTTTAAAGAATGCACGGGTTCCTATCAAAATATCTTCATTATTTTATATTTTCAAAAAATTTAAAATGCAACAAAAAGCTAGAAAAGATGAAGATTTTATTTGATGAACTATTTATTCACCTGTTCTAAGAATAGTTATAAGTTCCGAAGTAGAAAAACTATCTAATAAGGTCAAAATTTGCATGATTTTACTTTCAAAACTGAAATGCGTGCGGGAGAGTGGGTTAAAAAGCACGGTCGTAGAAAAACACAATTTTATTGACAGTGACAGATATAAAAGTTTGAAACATATTTAAATTTACATATTATTATTCAAACTGACAGATTTTGAAAGTTGTTATGAATTTTACTTTATATTTGTTTAATAGTTTAATTAGTTTAATTGTTTAATAGTCATAATTGAGTGATTGCAGCGGGCACAAAGTTCACTTTATGGCTCGGGCGGGCATAAAGAGGAATTATTTTTTGTTTAACTTATTCAATAACCATGACGTAAGTTTCCTTAGACTTTTTTGACAACAGATTTTCAGTTGCTTTATTTGCTTTTTCAAAAATTTCGTCAGGAATTCCAAAATCTTCGTTCATTTTGACTTCTAACTTTGACACGTGAAAAAATTATTGTGATTTTATGACATTTACGATTGTTGACATTCACCTATCAATTCAAACCGGATTTTCTTAAACACTGATTTGTATTGAGATTGGATTGCAATAACGAACTAGTATGACATAAAAGTTTGTATGTACCGCGGGCTAAACAGATGTGTATACCCTCGGACGACTTACAAACCCTCGGGCCAGAGGCCCTCGTGTACGTAAGACGTCGCCCTCAGGGCATAAACATCTATTTATATCCTTGGTACATAAATAACTATTTCACTGTTAATTCAGCGTATTTAAAGAACAAGTTAATACTCAATTGTGAGGGAGAGGAACATAACACGTCAACAAATCAATACTTGAGACAAGTGAAATTCTGACAAGTAATTTTCCACAAATATAGTGTCAATAACGGTAGGCCACTTCACTCTTTTCTTGGGACAACTCAACCCTACCGCAAATATTAAATTGATCGCCAATGTTTTCAGTTCCTTCCTGATAAACCCTTAATATACGGTATTGTTAAGTTTTTGAAAATCATGTGGATTGATTACTTCAGCACAACCCTTCAGAGGATAGAAAGACATTAAGTTAAGTATTTGGGCTTTTTATTCTTATGATTGCACCATTTATGTGTGAAGACACCAGTATCGCACTCAACAGTCTTTTCACTAGGTCCTTCTTGGAGTGTGTTGCTGTTTCCTCCTCTTCCATGCACAACCGACATATTAGGTTCATGTTAGTTGATTATTATTATCACTAATATTGGGTATTAACAATAAGCCGTCCTCTATATTCCTATTTTCCTTGTTCATAAATTCTGTCGGATAATTATTGTTATTTGAAACTCACTTTAGCGATGTTTCATTATCGTATGAATATTTTACTATCCATCTTTCCAAGATTGGTCTCAAAAATAGATGAAAAAAAGAATAATTGATACACCACATGAAACATCCAGGAGCTACTTTTATCATGTTATTGGGCATAAGATTTCCTACAATTTCAATGTACACAATTTTTCTGTGCCATAAAACTGAACTCACTTGTGAGTTTCTGTCCTTACTTCCCCGGACTATAAATTTGGAATTGTTGTACCAACTATATACTTGTAATAATAGCACTTGGTAAGTTTCCTGATTTGTCAATAGTTTATTTACAAATAATGTTGAAATTTGAATCAGATATGCGAATCGTTTTTTAATTGGGTATAAATTATAAATAAATATATTCTTGGTAGAATTTAAACTTAATGAGTGGTAGCTCTGAGATTAGCATGTATCACTTCAATAATTAGTTGTTAACTATTACGACAGTTTAAAATTTACGAAAATTTATTAGGTAATCTTCATGCTAATACTTCCATAATGGAATGAATTCAATAACCATCCCACTATACCACATACCACACTTTTTAAAATCAACTTTAGATAATACAGTGGTTAACAAAAGTGCCTCACTTAAACCAACCATGTGATATAATCGTTCGAACCCAAAATACCACATAAATATACATTCATTTAAGTTAAATGAAATTCAATAAGCCATATTCCTAAGCCATATTCCAGGAATCTTACGAATAAACATTTTTTATTATATAGGTACTTATTGTACAAAGTTACGCTATATCAATTTATAAATGAAAACCGTGCTTCTCCCCGTATGCTACTATAACATTTTCATTATCATATTACAAACGAATGGTTTGAATATGCTTTGAAAATAAAGAAATCATGCTTTTATGATATACGAATAAAAACAACAACTAATTCTTACTTATAATAAATAGCTACTGAACTTATTCCACATTATTATGTTAAAGCTACTACCTAATATTGGTGCATCCGATTGTACCTTCAAACAGAAAGCTTTGCTTCTCGTCTCGAATGACTTTTCACTGTACGGTACGCGGATACAGTTACAGACCAAATACAACCAAGATACAGTGGGACTATAACACTTTTAGGACGGTTCGCATGGTCCGAAACAGAAGAGCAGCGTCGTTAGTACACTTTAACATAGACTACCTATATTATCTCCTGCTAGTGTCAAGGGCTTCTACGCTGCTAACATTCTCTTATGTTAGTGATCCACTCCATAAATTGAGGTCCACAGCAAATTACTGATTAAAAAGCATCTCGTTTGGGCATTTTTAAATGTAAAATCAGGGCCAAAGGTACCGGCCCTCAATTTGGGATTTGGTTCCATTTATTCAATCAACATATTTTCCCGAATTTCGTTTGAAGATGCAATTCCTTTGGGAGGAAAGAAAACATGACTGATTTATTTTTATACATTTTCCATACTAATTTACTCAGTAGTGATAATATTATAAGTGCGTACTTCAAAATAATCAGGTTATACATCGATAACTTGTTGCATGAATACAAAGAGTGTCAGTTTGACAGTTTAAATAATCCGACCGATGTATAACCGTATTTATTTTGAAATATGTATTGCATTTGATACGATTATTTATCGAGTGAATTGAGTGAATATGAACAATTTATTAATTTAATGATAAATCTCCGAATCGACTCATTTTTGATAAACGTCAGAATTTAACGGTACTGTTAGTTCGTGTATTGTTGTATATTATTATTGTATTGATGTCGATATCGTTACTATGGAAATTAAAGTATTGTGAAGTTCTCGATTGGTAGAGCTACATATTATCAAGTATTATCGAATTATACAAGGTAACTTAACTAAATTGATCGTTTTGATTGGTTGAAAATTATAAGAAAAAAATAATCAGTAGTAATACTATAAGTACTTCAAAATAATCAGGTTACACATCTTTAACTTGTGTCAGTTTGACAGAATAATCCTCCCGCTTCGTGGTTTTATTATTCAATCTGTCAAACTTACACTCTTTGTAATTATACAGGAAGTTTGAGATTTATAACCGTATTTATTTTGAAGTACGTATTGTTTTTGTTACGATTATTTGTTGAGTGAATATAAACAATTTACCAATTTAGATACAAATTGATACAATTGAAATTACAATCCAAATCAACTCATTTTTCATAAACGTCAGAATTTGACGGTAATGTTAGTTTGAGTATTGTTGTATATTGAAGTCAATGTGGTTCCTATGGAAATGAAATTATCGTAAAATTTTCGACTGGTAGAGCTCAAGGTAGAGCTACTTTATGTATAATCAGGTATTATCAGTAGTAATACCCCTAGGGTCTTGATAATACCGAGATAATTTTGTCATAGAGAATGCTGAAAGCGTGTTGCTTGATAATAGCCCGCGCTGAAAGGAGCGATTGGGAGCAGGAGAAAGTGGGTGGACCGGAAATTTGGAGAGGTGAACTACTTCTTGACGCAGGTGCTCACAGGGCATGGGTCAAGAGGGGGTTACCTACACAAGATTGGGAAAAGAGAAACTGGAGTGTGCGAGAGATGTGAAGTGGAGGATGATGTGGGACATGTGTTTAGAAGAATGAGGAAGTTTTGAAGACGCTAGAAAACAAACTGGGAGAGGCGGTGTATTGGGAAAATATGGTGGAGATTATGTTGAGGGGCGAGGAGGAATGGATGGAGATAAGTGGCGTAGTAGGGAGAATAATTAGGGGAAGAGAAGGACTAGCTATGGCATGAGAGAGGTAGGAGTGATAGAGGGAAGAAGATGATGGAGAGTGTGTGAGGGACCGCCGCCCGTCTTGACGTATGCTAGGGTAGTCTCAAGTAACAAAAATTGATATATAAAAGTTATAAACACCTTTATAAAATCATGTTGGGAAGGTAAATGGTGCCTTAAAATGTGAAATAAGCATATATACAGAGCTTATTCAGCTGTTATAACTCTAAATAGGCCCACGTTAGGCAACCATTTCATAAGGGTATTACGAGCAACTGCATTATAACTGTTCTATAGCACTTCTATGATATTCTTATGAAGGTTTGAAATAGGTATCCTCTATACGACGTTTATATATCCTAACCTCCAAACCGCAGTAGTTATGAACACTCTTATAAAGTTACTGTTCAAGGACCACATGAAGGTAATTTAGAAGTTAATATACCATTTATATGACGTTAAAACCTACATCATCTGAAACAAGATTTTCAGAAGAAACTATAATACTTACATAACTTTAATATTGCTAAATAATAGAAACATCAATTATGTATTTTAAACTAATGCAACTATCAATCTGCTTCGCCAATTTAAGTAGGTATGGCGTCTATCGCACACTACTACATTATCTTATCTTCGGCGAAATGGTGAAAAGGGATACAGGAGTACCTGAAAACTGGCATGCGAAGCGAATTTTACTGTGAAAATAGATTACGGTACCTCGAAAAAACACAACGCGCCTGTTATTTTATCAAAAATAAAAAAAATTTCTGAAGCATTAATTTATTTGTATCTCTTCCTCTGGTTTATTATTTTCAAAGTTATTATATGCTATCTGGGGAATTAACTTAACGTTTGTCATCACTGTTTTTTCTAACCGGCATCAGCCGCCACTTGGTTTCTCCTCCGTCAAGAGCAGTGGGAACTGAAGTTAGTCCTGACCAAGTTCACTCTCTTATTTCGCTAAAAGGGGATATAATCGTTCCATTATAGTGGTTAAGACTACAATTTTTGAAATTGTAGGTGGTATATCTTTGAAATATTCCAAAACCGTTTTTATTGGATTTTCAATCCCGTTATGCCGAATCAATTGTTTTTACACTTATGTTAGCTGGTGTTTGTAAAAAGTTCTTGGATCCTTCGGTAACGCTGCACTTAACAATCGGTTATTAACAATATTTAGAAGTTCTTTTAGAGCAGTATACTTCTACTTTTGCCTTACTTACTGCCCACGATCTTAGTTTCGTTCTGAACTGATAGTTTAACTCAAACGTAGACATCATTTGAATTTTTGCCCACATCTTAGCAGATTTACCTTTTACCTTGCGTTTAAAGTTACCAATTTTCTTAATATTTTTCCATTTTTTGGAATCTCACTCATGATGGCAATGTACTAATTGAAAAGCACTTACAGAATTTTTCAAGCTTAGGTTGAACTTGTTATATAGCACCGCTATCGAGCTACAATATTTAATAAAAGTATCACATGTCCCTCTCTAAATAACTGACAGAAAACGACATCTGATC
Source organism: Galerucella pusilla (assembly GCA_910591695.1). NCBI lineage: Eukaryota > Metazoa > Arthropoda > Insecta > Coleoptera > Chrysomelidae > Galerucella > Galerucella pusilla. Next base: position 84,198 of record CAJUYI010000679.1, on the reverse strand, counting down.
CCGTGGAGTTTATCAACGCTATTTTGCCTTAAATCACCAAACTATTATATGAATCGATTATATAAACGTTTACAAAGTATACTATAAAGTATGTACTTAAAAGTGTAGAAAATATACTCCTATATTGCTTAATGGTCATCATAGAAAGGTGTATAAACCAGTTAAAAAACTGTCTTCTAATTATGTTCTATGATCGCTTTTAGAACTAACTAGTAATATAAGCAAATTGGTATTCCAGAGTTGTCTAATAAACCAAAAAAGCTGAACCACTAACTAACTAACCACTAACATAACATTTTGGTAATTAAACGGTTACCAACATGTTACTTGGGGTGATTCCAAGGCGGGAGTAACGGCGAGTTTGAGGTGGGTATGGTTGGTAGGCATCTCCGTTGGGGATGAGTCCAACACTGTCTGGGTACTGGTTGAAGACCCAGTCGAACATGAGTTCTCGGCCCGAAAAAAAAAAAAAAAAAAAAAAAAAAAAAAAAAAAAAAAAAAAAAAAGTACAGACCTGACGAGAACTGTCAGTGTGACAGTAGAAAAAGACATAAGACACGCTAAGAAAGGAACGCCTCCATAGTATTTTGAAGTCTCGATTGATAGGTTGCGCTTGCGCGTAATCTAAACATCTAAAATTAGGGTTAACGTTTGTAATACATTTAAACGTTTCATTATTGTGATATTTTGATTAGGATCAATCACAGACCTGCCTTTTTTCCATTTCTTCCTACGTAATGTGTTAGATGGACATCAACAATCGATGACGCACACCAAGAAGGGTATTATATCAACCATATCAGAAATGCGTCACGATGACGTACTTGGAGAAGGTCAACTGTTAATTTGAGAATTAGAAAAAATCGTGAATGGACTTTTTCTTAATCAATTCATTGTATCTAAGTGAATAAGTAGGAGGTTACTCTCTTTAACATACAGTGTGTCCGCTGTATTGGGCGCCCGAGAGGAGAAACACTTTAATTTGTAGTTTCAGTGAAAAACGTCATTTTTGATGAAAAGTTCTGCTTGTTCTGAGACCCCTTGGAATGAAATAAAATACGATCGTAAAAAACCAATGATTAAATCAACATTTATGTATAAAAACGTTGAATATCCAAAAATTAATTTATACAATAATGTTAATTTTGTTATTGATTTTTTTATGAATATTTCAGTATTTATCTTAATTAGAATAGCCTTGGAAATACATATATTTATATTCGAAAGCTCTGAATAAATTTTTGAAAGGATAGAATCTGATATTATCCCCACATCCCAACAAAAGCTCCTTATTTATAAATAGGCGGTTTTTTGTAATGAAAATAAGCTCTGAAGGTCCAGACATTTTCATATTTCCTTCTGAGGAAATATAGTTAGTATGGTTTGATAATGATATGTATGAAGTGAGCTTATATTTATTTGTAGTTTGAAATGGAAAACCCTCTTATTTCTATTGATCACTTTCATGTTTTCTCCTTTATTAGCAAAGCAGTCTGAATTCGAGGAATGCAGTATACTCTTGAACTTGTCTATCTGCTGGTAGGTACAAACAAAATATTTTTTTATTTTGTAGTTTAGAAGTAACGCTGTGAAATATTTGAGGCTGCTGTGAAAGTGAAAATCATATTTGGAAGCCTTCAAGCCCTGCCTAAACTGGAGAGGAGAAGGAAAAAAATAAATGCATTCATAAACAGCTAATTAATAGTAATGGACAAAATATAGTATTCGACTAGCAGATAATGGTTGATATTCACTTGGGTGTTCGCTACTAATCGCTAATATACTATTGTGCCATAAGTGCAGAAAATGAGCTTTAGCAACACGTGTGCGAGCGTTTCCTATGCATGTGTGACAAACAACTGATGACCTCCAATCGAATGAACAAAAAAATAGAAATGTACAACAAAAAACTTCAATTTACAATGACGTTAATTGAGAACGTGCAAATACTCGTGAAAAGCTACAAAACCAAAGACTTCACAATTTTCCGCCTTTGGGCAGCTGAACAATACCCATTTTTGGTGTTTATATGAATGTAAGTCAATGCAGGGGTTGAGAACTGCTAAAGTGTTTTTGCACGTGTGACACACAACTGTTTTCCGTCTACCAAATAAACCAAAAAATAGGAAAATATAACAAAAAACTCTGAGATACACTGACGTTAAATTAATAAATACACGTGAAATGTGGAAGTAATCAAGCGACAGATGGTGAAAAACTCGTGATGTGAATTTTCTGCCCTTGAGGTGCTAAGCAATATCTTCCGCTCTATTCCTGGTGTCCATATTGCGGTAGGGTAGGCGAAAAAATAATAAGGTGGTATAAATACTTTTGGATAATGTGAATGTTAACTCCATGACCATGATCATTAAATTAATTTAAGGATATCCTCTAATCAATGAGTAATTTGAAAAATTGTTGTAACTGCCAGAAATGTGTGCAGTTGTATGAAAAACAGAACCCCACTTTTCCCACTTTGACCTGTTAAAATATTTTCTTCAATTATTGAGACATACAAATCGACATGTCATTGGCTTGATGATATTATGGAATATTTTGTAGGTCTAGGTTCGGTTCGTACGTTCAATGTTAACTTCTTTCCCTCCTCCAATCGACGAATTATTTTCAAGCATATACTTTTGACGATGCGTCAAGATTTTTATTTTACGGTAGAATCTGATGAGGTAACAAATGCACTTGTAGCAATTAGTTACATTTGCAGTTCACTAGTTAGTGCTTAAATATTTCCATTCTATTAATTCTCAACGCCAGGACAAGTTGGCAGAACAAATATTTTAGGAATACTTTATTGGATTTTTCAGTTTTTGTTGGTTTTTTTTATTTTTTAGGTAAGAGATTCTATATTATTATTTTTTTTTCTGGTCGATATTATCACTCAATTTAAATGGCTATTGATTTTTTTATATAACGCGTATTGAATTCAAATTTGTGTCAAGATAGTTTTCTGCTAATCGGTATACTTAATCATAAAAGTGGGACAACCATTGAAAGTGAAACCTCTCAGATGTATCTTAAAAGTTGGATAGGTTGTAGCTGCACGCGAAATAATGTAATTTTTCGTAGTTGAATGACTTTTCTTGTTTAAATGATCTACTACCTAAACGGTATTTACATAAAATATTGGTATATTAAAAAACTAAGAATAATCTCAACGTCATTTTAGTTTTCATTTATATGATAACAAACCAATAAAATGTAATATATTTGTTTTCACCAGATATACTGAAATATTCGTATTGGTGACAATAGAATTTAGATTATCACGTAATTTAGCTTGAATTTCTTCTTTTATATTTTTCCATTATCCTGCGCTAAATGGCCTCGATGCTACACATTGATATTTGTTGGTTTTCACATATCTAGGTCTCTGCGATCTCTTACGTACCAAGAGTAATTAAAATAAACTTGCTACCACACCCCAAAACTGTCTACCATAATCTACTGGTTGTAGACCTTGTTCATATATAATTTGTTTTGTATTGTTATGTAAGTTGCTGTTAGTGGGGAACAAAACAATCTGTACCTATAAAATATTTGACTCAATTTCTATCATTTTCCAAAATGTTTTTTTGCCCTTGGTGGAATTTTTGTTCACTAGTGATCGGATTTCAACCCATATTGACAGGGTTTCGAAAATAAATTATTGCCATTTTAAAAATAAAACATTCTGGTCGGTTTAAGGAATAAAAAATGTTCCGTGCTAAATAAGCTGTGGAACATTTACCATAAACTTAATTATTGAATAAAGACTAAAACTTGTTCTATGTTCTACATTATTCAACCATTAAACCACCTTTATTATCATAATTAGGTTTTCCAGTTGCCGCGTGTTAACATTGCATATACATTACAGAAATGTTGTTCAGAATAGTCAATTATTTAAATTGCGCATTCCACAAATTTTGAGTAATTCAAAATATTAAGTATGCTCAAATTCTCCACTATTCAATCGTAATAACCTCCTGTCTCATCTATTCCATCATTCACTTGCCAAAATGGCATTCTTGTCATCTAAGTCGGTGATGTAAATTTTTAGTTTTGTGCTGTAAATTACAAGTAGAACTGCTGTTTCGAAAGTAAAGGTTAGTTCACAAACTCCCGAAAGCATCCATTTCTCCTATTTTTAAAAAAGGCAATAAACTCGAATCAAATGGTTATCGTCCAACCAGCCTACTACCAGTAGTCAGTAAAGTTATTTCAGAAAAATAACCAAAGATTATTCCACTACAACAACATGGATTTGTTCAAGGCCGCTCAACATTAACTGATCTGTTATACAGAGCGATACCTTTATGAGAAAATGAAACAATACGTCAAATCATATAAAACAAACACGTCAAAAATCATATAGAGGGAAAAATATTTTCGTATGTAGACGTTAACTTCGATCCCCTCCTCCTACGGAACACCATATACATTATTGCATTGCCGGATTATCCTCTAAAAGAGGATAGAAAAAATTAGGTGAGGTGTCCATAGGGGGTAGGAGGTGAAAGTTATAACATCTACATATGAGCACAAAGACGACCATCTTTTCATGATTTTCGATCTATTTTTAAATTTTCTCCTAAATATGGCGCCGTCAGAATTTGTGGGTTGGATAGCTTTCATCTAAATGCTTTGTATACGTGGGTTCCGTCGGTCACTCAATTTTGCTGCCATTTAAGTATATTATGACTAACAACATTTTACTCAAGACGTGTTCCAATATTGTCTATTATGCGATGAAATTCTACTCATAATTATAAATAAAAAATTCGGATTGATCACTTTTGTGGCTTTCTCCCCCAATAAACTGTACCTCCGGTATTCTTAGTACACCAGTTGGCTTTTTTTATCTGAGACATCCTATATACAAGTATAAAATAACTAAATAAATATAATTTGAAATGATTATACAGTGGAACATTATTCCATCCATACACAAAAACAATGTATGCATATGGACTTGTATCAAATTTAGCAGAAAAATATGACAAAGCATTGTTACCAAATTTCTGTGAACAAAATTCTAAATATAATTATTTTTTGTAACGGGTCTGAAATTAAACCCTCCCATTGAATATATTATTATAAGTGGACATATTTGATAAATTTCAGAATGCCTCTGGTATATAGTAACACAATTTTTATGTAAGTCTACAGCGTACGTTTCCATCCATTTAAAACATTACCACAAGTGAAAGTCTCGAGATACATTTGAGACCATATTGTGAACCGTAAGAATAAATAACATATTAATGGGTTATTTTTTTGTTTCAGATTTTTAACCTACCTACTCTAGTCAAAATGAAGTGTTACGTAAGTCTCGTATGTTTCTTGAGTGTTTTCGTGTTCGTGAGTTCGGCTCCATTTTTAATTGGTAACCCTGGTACCCAACTTCAGGTCAGTACATAACTACTTTTAGTTTTATTCAATATGTACGATGTTTTCTATAAAACATAATATATACTCGCATACATTGTCTTTTTGTACTTTTTGTATATAATAGCTTTACATTATATCTAGCTTCTAGGAATAAGAGATGATTCAAATTATTATACAAATTTTCATAAAAAGATATAAAATGTTCAGAGGATTTCCTACATCACTTTTCCTCCGTGAAAGAGCTCATACAAATAATGATTGTAAAAAATTTTTGTATTTATTATGTATTTGGCTTTCCAATTAGGTATATTTACTATAAAAGTTTATGTAACCATCTTCAAAAATGAACAAAATTGAGATACGATCTACCACAAAAAAATTATTGTGAAATTAAGGTCGGATTACTTGTTACAATTGTGATAAAACGAGTTCCAATTATATAATTAACAGTTGCATCAATAATTTAAAATATGCATTTATCCAGTAGTTGCTTATAACCATTTTTACTCTGTCTACACTGATCCTGTCAAAAAAGGTATATTACTAAACAGCTGCTTTTGCGATATATATGTAGGCTTCAAAGTGTAAATATTACTAGTAAATCTCCATATTTCTGATAAGACAGTGCTTCACGTTTGGTTCAGAACCAATGAATGAAATTTAATTGCCCAGAATATCAAACAGTTCGGTTTTCCTATGATCTAAGACTAAGACTTCATAGGTCTCACCACAGTTGTGTACATCCAGTGTACGATCCATGGATTCAATTCTCATGTGTCTCTTGTCCGTTTAGCAGCAATTAGGGCCATTTTCAATTCATTTGTTTTGTCAAGTGGGTGTGATTTCCAGGTTTATTTTGCATCCAGAATACACCCTAGAACTATTTGACAAGTGACTGTTTAAGTCTCTGAATATCTGCTCGATGAATTTGTAGCTTATTTTAACAGTACTACTGAATTTCATGCCTGAAGATATATGTATTGAAACCATGCAGATACTGTAAAATATCATAACATGGCTTATACGCTTGGATCGATTGCCTGCTTATAAACTTAACAAAAGGGAGAAGGGTTTAAAATTGAAATTACATACTCCTATTTCAATAGCGTTATAGTGAGAAAAGAAATTGTTATAAATTGGCTTTTGAACTGGCAAAATTTTTATTGCAATATGTAGCTGCAACAAAGTGACGGGCAACATTACCTGCAATAAGATGCAGACTATGAAATGAAGGTTGATGTTCCAGCCACAAAGCCATGTATGTTTGGTTCTGTTTGCAGACGATCGCCAGATCATCCTTATTTGAACAAAAGTACTAAGCTATGCTATTATAATATCAAACGTTAATGTACCAATAATGATTGATCCATTCAATTTCATTGTACAATATTATGCCGCTGCGTCTCGAATTTCTTCTTCGCCACCTACTTTTGCTCGATTTGTGTAGCCCGCCTACGAAATAGTTTTTTGAATGGGCCATTCGGCTACAGACAATATTGTCAAAATATTTATTGCCGAAGCATACCATACGTTTAAAATGTATTATGATAGTTTTCCTGTGTGGCCAAGACCTACTGCAGTCGCATATTGCAGAAAAAATATTGCCCATTTAGGAGACGCTCAATAAAGTTTTCTGTGGACAGTGCGCTTTCGAGCTAGATTAATGTAGGTACAGAAAGTCTTTCATGATTACTCCCATTGTTAAACAATTTTTCATTTATTAACGATAAAGTAATAGACAATCAAACATACAATGGTATTTTCAAAAAAAAGAGCTGGCTTCTAGTATATATGTACCTATGTAGACAGTGACATTTCAACCGGCGACTCCTGTGACACTCGCTCCGGTGTTTGTTTTTTCAAGTGAAACAGACGTCTTAAACTTATGTTGTTGGGAAATATTTTTATAAATGAAGCATCAGATAATTGTTTATTCTGAAAAAATTATTGGGGAATATATAATTAACAAGTTTATTATGGGAAACATCATTATTTTGAAACTAATTCAAAATGACCTTCAGCACTTAAAGCGAGTTCAAGTGATTAGTGGTTAGAAGACCTAACGATAAGAATTCTGTTGAATTAACCTGTCGCTTTCTTGAATCACAAATGTCAAACAGTTACTGTGGGAGAAGTACCTGAACTGCTCATACCTTGTTTTTAAACTAGGGTGACTTTTCGGAAACTCGCTTTAGTAAGCTCCAGAAAAAGATATGGCAACAATACGTTGTTTTAAGATGTCAAATGGTTACGAAACTGTATTTGCATGTCGCTTTTTTTTTCTCGATTTTTGAGACAAATTTCGTTTGATTTAAGTTAAAATTAGAATCAGAAACTTGGATGAAACATAAATTCTTAGATATTGTCCCATACTGTTATTTAGATTTAAGGGTATTCAGATGACAATTGAAATGCCTCCGTCCTTTGAGAAATCAATTCGACAGTCAAAATGACATCCGAGAAATGTCATGCTGGTATTTTTCTGTAAAACTATGAGGTACGTGGTTTGTGCTTTCCTCGGAATCAAAATGTGGAATCTTTCAGCGGGATTACGTCTTGAACGACGGCCGATACGCAAATAATGATTCGAGTGTTATACAATATTCAACCTCACTTGGTATTTGCTATATATCGGCCTTGTCGTCTTGCAGCATCAATAACTAAAGAAGAAATGAACAAAAGAAATCAAAAGGAAGAAGAAGTGAATCAACCTCAAAAATTTGACATTATCAGTCTCAACCATTTGTCATCTCGAAACAACGCGCTGCTGTCATATCTTTCACTAGGGCGACAATCTGACCAATCACTTAAAGGCAACAAAAATGCCAACTTTAATTCAAATGGCTCTCAGTTTAAAACCAAGGTATAGTATCCAAGGCATTTTTCTCAATCAATCATTAACATATTTTTCCTCAATTAATGAGCAAACAAACGTTTTTTCATTCTCCGTGCATTTTTGTTGAGGTGTTGAAAGGCATTCACTTTTCATCACCTTGCTCGATATAATTGAAAAAATATTTGTTTGATCAAATGATATAGTTTCTCATTATGCAAATCAAAGTTTCACCGTTTTTTGCAGTCGGCTGTTTCACGTACTGTCGTATTCATAATTTTCCGCCTCACCACAAATTACAGTGGGTTTTGCTGCATCGATACAATAAATACCGATTACGAAATTTTCTGATTATTTTTATTATCACTCATAAACTGTTTCTTTTTTATTCAAGAGAACGATGTTAGATACTTTCATTTAAGTAATCTATTATTATGTTATTGGTTCAATGGTAATAAACAAAGGCGCTTACAAGCAGTTTTATCATATTTATTTAAAAAGTTCATACCTATCCTAATCTAGTTGTAACATGAAAGTGTGATGTGTAATATTGGTAATGTTAAATACAAACAGTTTTCTGAGTAATAGCTAATTGTGACCTTCACTAGGTTGAAAACAAACCATAGAAGCTCTTAAAAACCAAAAATCTCATACATTGGACATTTTTGGTGCCTTTCCAATGGGATTGAATACCAAATAATCAATAGTAACATTTTTATTAGCAACTTGACATGCTGGGGATAAAGTAACGCCCTTGTTTTGAGAGATATCGTCATGAGCTGAAGAGTCCTGGGCCTAGCAAAATTTGAGAAATCATTCCAGCGCCGCTTTAACATTTCAATACCACTTTTGTAGAACGATTTATCTTTTGCCTCAAAAAAGGCCTCAGTTTCAGCCTTTACCCTCTCATTCAAGCTAAATTTCTCACCGGCGAGCATTTTTTTCAGATCTGTAAACAGCCAGTAGTCGCTGGGAGCCAAATCTGGCTATTGCGAAGCTCAATTCATGTAGTTTTGCCATTGTTTTGATTGACTTGTGTCTTGATGTGAAAAATTTCTTTTTCTTTGCCATATGCGGAAGTTTCTTTGCAATTTCGGCCTTCAAACGCTCCGATAACGATATAATATTCACTGTTGATGGTTTTTCCCTTTTCAAGATAGTCGATGAATATTGCACCACGTAAATAACAAAATACCGAGGCCATAACCTTTCCAGCTGATTCTCGGGTGACTATCGTTTGGATTCCGGAGTGAAGTGAAGGATCCATGTTTCATCCATTGTTCTTGTTTCTAGTCAACGGTGAGCAAACGCTGCACCCACTTTGAACAGAGCTTTCCCATAGTCAGTTGCTCCAGAAATATAAAGCCAACACGTACTTTTGATATCTTTACGATGTCAGCTAACTCACGCAACTTCACTTTTCGATAATTCAATAAGATTTTGTAGATTATTTTTGTTTTCTGGTGCTGCCGCTTTATTTATACGTTCACGGCGTTCCGCATCATCGGTGTCTCTACGACCACGTTTGAACTTAGCAAACCATCGTTTCTTTGTCGTTTTTTTTTTTGTTGTTTTCCAAATAACAAAAGTAGCGGCACTCTTCGCACAATAACTCACAAAAATCCTCTCATTCATTTGAAACTACAAGAAACAACACATTCACCAGGCAGTTGCACTGACATAGGATGTGACAGAATCTGCACATGGATCCGCCTGTCCTCCCATCAACTTTTGTTTTTTGAAGTTTTCCTATTTTTGCCTATTAGGTATAGCGTAAATGTTGGCAAATACCCTCTAATAAACCTAGCCTGGTGAGAGTAACCAAGCCCTTGTGTGCTACTCAACAGTCTCCGCTTGCAGCATCCTCCACTCAATTGATGTTGACACCACTATTAGCCAGATCTATATTTGGACCTGAAGGTGAACATGGATAAGCGAAACAAAATCTATACAAACTTCAACAATAAGAAAAACCCATTTGTATTAGTTAAAATGTTGCTCGACTACCTTCCATCGTTGAAATTTATTGAGTTAGGCACTTATTATTTTGAATTAAGCTACACCTTTTTCACTATTACTCTGTGTTCTATACACGCTTGTACGTTCAAGTATTTCACCGTGTTATTTGGCATCTAGTGGTAGCAAATTTAGTTATATTATTTTATAACTAATTAAGTTTGTTTCGATTTTCTAAAAATATTAATCGATTTGTAAGAGGTCAAACACGATTGAAATTCAAAATGAAATATTATTTTTTGCGTCGATTAAAAATCCACTGTATGTGTGTGTCCAACGAATACGAAAGCAAATCTACCATCACAGGGGTTGTTTTTTTCTAAAAACGTTTGACATGCGAAAATTAATTAATTAAAGCATTCGTTATAGGAATTTCCAATGCCCATTATTCCAGAATTCCATGCTTTTCAATTAATACGTCCGCATAGATTTTATTTTTAAGCTCTTTGTTGTTACGCTTGAAATAAAGGTAGCGAAACGAACAATAAGCCATTATCAAGAATTGCGTCAACATTTAAATTACGTCCAAACGGGTGGTGATGGGTATCAAGGCTTTAATAGTTATGTATACCATCTTCGTTGAATTTCAAAATACATCCGCGTATTTTTAATGATCTATATTCAATCCATTTTTTAAAACTTGCGAAGACAAAACCACTCGTATCTGTAGGATTATAAGCATGGAAATTCAATCAGTTTTTTTCCAGAATACGTTCAAATCTTTGAAATTATTTGAATCTACTATTTGACCCTTACTTTGTGGAATCTACTCATATTTCTCTTACAAATGAAACCAACTTCACTATTGAATGAAAAAATTCATGAGAATGTCCCCAGTAGCGTCAATTAGCAGGTTTGGATAATGAGCAATATCCTTATTTTATTTGTTTTTCACAATAAACTCGATGGTGAAAACTGTTCCGTTCAAAATAATAAATCCTACACGTATCATGGACTCCTGTTCTACAACTGAACAATTATATAGGAAACCAAGGAAAACCATACCCGCTGATCCTAACAGGACTGTTTCTTAGATTTATCTGATCATTGACGTCTTTATATTGTGGGTATCTTACATGTTTTCTTACTTTTCATTGTTCAAAAAATCTAGTTGTCGCTTTTCATCACAAATATGTAGTAAAGTTTGTTCAAACATCCTTTGCCGGTACATCATAATCGGTGACGTATTCTGCCGTTTTACGTATGTCTTATATTTGTTGAATGTTATTTTACACTTAACCTCAAAATTATAATCAATGACATATGTTAAGAATTGTTCTCAAAATATGACAACTGAACTGTCAAAAGTAACAGATAAAATTTATGTCGACCTTAGATAAGAAATACGTTAATGACGTCATAATTTCGTCCCATCCATTTCATGAATGAGAGAGCAAGCTGGACAATGTATGACGTAACGGCAAAGGATGGTTGGACAAACTCTACCTATATATTTAAAATGAAGGTTTCAAAATGGAGAGCCCTGTATCACCAATTTTGTCAAACATTTTCATGGATAATTTAGGAAGAAAAATCTTTGAATGTAACATTTCCAAAAATCTATTTGTCATACTTTAGTTACACTTTGTATTTATCAACTGTCAGCCCATGAATAGATATCACACTTTGTCATGATATTATCATTTGTTTTGTAGTCATTCAAATTTTTATATAAGGATTGTTAGGGCGTGTTTTGAATATTTATTGGCATCTTAATATGCCTGAGGTTTGCAATTATTCTGTAGTTACTCTAGAGTTAGAGTTAGCTTCTAGAGAAGAAACTTTTATTTTTGAATTGTATAAAAATTACAATGGTTAACATCCGGTTGTTGAGTAGGTACCTAACTGATGCTGAAAATTTAAATGTAGTCAATTAGGAATTATTTAATTCTGTGATTAAAAACAATATTTGAACTGGAGAAAAATGTTATGATTTGAAGCCGAAATATGTATATTTTGTAATAAAACCTCATGCGAAAGAACGGGAAAATTATAATGTGATGCCTCTCCACCTGGCTCACTAAAATCTGCATCTATCTCCACTATTATGAACCTCTGGAGGACATCATGAATTATATATTAATAGACTAGCTGACAAGCTGAAAGACAGTTGCCTAATTATCTAGCAATATGCATAGAAGACCAACCCATTTTCCAAAAAATTCATGTATACATCAATATCAATTATTTTAATTATGAAGACTGTTGGTAGAAAGCTTTAAAAACGCGGAATTATTTCAATACAGTCTCAACATCGACAATACCGGCTTAGATTCACAAAAACATGCAGAGTTTCAATATTGCCCTAGTGAATTGTCGACTAAAGAATCAAAGAATCAGTTTTAGCATGCGGATGGGAGCTCACCAACTTTGAAATTTTTTCCATTTCTTTCTATCCTTTATTCTCCTACCCCAGTCATGAATTCCTATTACCTTAAGGTAATCAAACGCCCGATCTTCCCATCTAAGTTTGGGACGTCCCCTAGGTCTGGTATTTGCATGCTTCCAATCAGATATTTTCCTTAATAGAACGTCCTTATTCCTTCTTTATATGCCTGACCATATAATATTCACCATTCATGTATCGAATTATATATTAGTTATATAGTCAGAATATGTCCCTAGTATCCTCGGTATGATTTTCCTCCAGAACTCTGAGATTTTCGTCCCATTTGAGATATAGGGTCATCGTTCTACCGTCATACGTTATTACTGGTCGTATTGCAGCTTTATAAATATTCTGGTCTTTTTACTGATGCATTTGTCCCTCAGTAGTTTCCGATACTTCCAATACACTTTGTTTTCGACTATTATTCTTGCGTTCACATCCGTACTTCTGTTGTTCTTCTCATCAAATACTCTTCCCACGTAAAGGGTATACAGACGATAAAATAGATAATTTTTTTAGGAGTAATTACATACTCAAAGTTCATTCCTACGTTCCATTAATTTTTATTTGCAAATTTGGTAATTTGTTTAGTTGCGTTAAAATACGTCTACAACTGTACTAAACTAGACTACTAACTGTCTAAATTAGACAAATAATAGGTTATCAGATATATTCATATGAAATTCATTTATTCGTTTATTATTTCTCAGATATATAATATGATACTTGAGCACATCAAAATTGACATAATCATTAAGTAATAGGTAACGCTATAAACTTTCAAATATTAATCTTTCAGCACCATTGCTTTCACTTTCTTCACATCAGGATTGTATAAGTTCAAAAGTCATAAGTTGATAGTGGAACTTCATTTATTAACATTGCTGCAAAGTTAATAGTGAAAATTAGCAGATATTTTCAATTTTCAAGTGTATAGTTCAAATATCGCTACTCAGTACCATAAAAATGGAAACAATCAAATTTCGCCCACATAATACATCGATTGTAATTTAATACATATTTTCTTACGTAAGATTAATGCACTGCACGAAATTTGGCGAGTTATTCTTTGGCTACTTTCACTTCACTTTCTTCGCGACCTTGGACTTCTACTTGAAACATACTCTCTACTACAGTCTCGACTACAGTCAATATTTGATTATTGCGTCATAGATTCGATAACCATCTTCAATAGTAAACATTACTAATGCTGTTCTTCCCACCGGAGTTAATTTCAGGATATTGATCTATTTATAATTTTTGTTGCATCATACCTACTACAACTCAATTCTTAATAATACTGAATAAACTATTTTCTTGATGTGATGAGTCCTGGATTTACTTTTATGATCCCGAATATAAACGCCAGTCGGCTTTGCAAGATCAAAAAACTGTTATTGCTGATTGGTACATGTCGATTTGTTACCCGGAATTAACTGCTCAGATTCGAAAAACGTCAACGACGAATGTTCCCACACAGCTTGAAAACCGATTGAGTTTTTGAAGCAAGAAAACATCTAAATGCAGAAATGCAATTTCCCTCGTGAAGAGTTCTTTTAGGAACAATAGTGTTCAAAAGTTATTCACTGCTTCTTCTCAGCTCTATACTATGCAAAATATAAAATAAAATTATCGTATCATCACTGAGAGTTTCGTAATTTTTTTGTGCTCGAAGGGTTACTATTACTTTGATTATATTCTCTAATACCCAGTCCATATCGATTATTTCCGTAGTTTCTGTTGGTTAGTTTGCAGGTAGTTTTTTAATTTTACTAGGATCTAATAACATGTTTTGTTAGAAATTGGAATGGGACAGTTCTCTATTCTGTTGTATTACACGTTCGTAATGTTGTAGCCTAACCTAATTGACCAATAAATTGATTGTAACAAAATCCTTAGCATGGCGTATAATAAAAGTATATTCATTTCAAATTTTTGTTTCTCTTGGACATAGTTATGTTAACAGGGTAGAACCCCTCTAAATAATTGAACCATTTCGTGTGTTAACAAACTTTAAAATATTGAACGAAGGAAATATTCATTATCCCAATCATTTTTCCATCAGTTTAGTTTCTGTGCCTTTCTCGTTAAGTGCTGCACTTACAGAGAACGTTGGATTGCTCGGAGAAACTTCGACGATTTTATCAGCAAGTTCCGCAAGTTTATCAAGCGCCAGCTCCGACTGCGTTGTGAGAATAGCACGAACATTGGATGGAAGTCGTTGTAACCAAAGTTGACACAAAAAGCTATCTTGAGCGATGGTAGCACCAGCGAGAGAACGAAGATGACGAAGAAACTGCGACGGTTTCCGATCGCCAAGTTCTGCCTCGCTAATCAACTGACGAACTCGTTGTTCCTCAGACTCAGACAAACGTTCAATTAATTTTGTGCGCAAAGATGTGTATGGAAACTGAGCGGGAGGCTTTGTTATGATATCCTCGACTTCCAGTGCAAAACGTGCGTCTAATTGAGAAACGATGTAATGAAATTTGGTTACCTCATTTGTAATATTAGACAGCGTAAACTGAGAATCAGCTTGTGCGAACCATAAGCTTGGTTTGTCGGCCCAAAAAGGTGGTAATTTTACAGCTACCCGTTGCACTGCGGGATGATTTTCCGGGTAGTCGACGACTGGAGCTTGATGTTGTGGTTGCTGCTGTTGTTGTTGTAGGTGTGGTGATCTCTGTAGTTGCTCGTTCTGCTGGTGAAGAGCTTGGATTTGACGTAGTAAGTCTTCGTTCTCCTCTCGTAGATTTAGAAGTTGACCTTCGTCATGATTCATCTTTCTCGTTGTGTTCTTCTGTCGGGGTCACCAATATAGGTAATAGATAACGGTGGTGAATATTACCTATTACATAAGCGTTAGATATATATATGTATTATATTTATTAACACTATTATGTACAACGTATAATATCTGACTCGTTGACAGATCTCTAAAATATATTGAATTTATAAACGTCAAGAATATCAATTATCTTCACTACTTTCACTCACTAATTTGTTATTGATTCTAAACTATCGCCACAAATAGTATTACGGCAAGAAAATAGTCAAACATAGATACATGTTTTAAAGACTAATAATATAAAAATTTGATCCAAAGGAATGAATTATATTATGATTTCAATATTCGGTATATCTGGAAATTGAGAATTGTGGAAACCTAGTTTTGTTGTGTAATTTGTAAAACCAACAAATTTTTGATTAAGTAATAATCCAAAGTAATATAATATAGGTAATACAAATAAAACAGGAAATTAACGAAATATGCTAATTCCTCTACTATAGTTAAAATATATTCGTTTCATTATTCTCTTCCTGGTTATGTGATTTATTAAATATCTTGTTGAGGTGAAACTTACGGACATTATTTAATTAATAATGATAAAGGTTGGAATAGATTTGAATATAGATTTACAATCATATTATTGAAAAGTTCAAGATACCTTATACATGGTTACAAAGGAAGATACATATTAATATCTACATAATTATTGATGATGGAAATTATTTTGCAATTGATTGAAAATATGGTCTGTATTATTATCTAATTTTTTTCATATGATACAAGAAATTCAAAGTTTCAACCCTCACTTCGTGAAATCTCTCCATTAAATAAAATCAATAAGCAATAAATTTCGCAACAGAAATAGAACATACACTGTGTTATTATTTATACAAAACTGTCAAACGCGAGCTTACCTTTATACCAAAAAATAGCATTTATATGAAATAATAACAAATTTGGAACGGTCGTTAAAAAATAATTTCAAATACATTTTAAAATTTCATGAATTCGGTCTGGTTTGATAAAAAAATGCATAATTATATTTAAAACAGTCGCACGCTCTTTTCATAACACTGCCGAATACTGCAACTAGGGCGGAGCTATCACGGGAGATTTGAAAGTTAAATAAGAGGTATGGTAGCTCGACTCCCCGCTAAGGTGGAATATTTTTTTTTCAATTTTACAGAATTAAAAAAAATTTACCACAGTGGGGAGTCGAAACGCGATTCTTCACGTCTAACTGTCAAACTTCCCATGCTCCAACCTCTCGTTCAGCTCCTCCCCGGCTATAATTCAAAAGTTAGTCTACAAAAGGTTTTTCAGAAGATAGCGTGAAAGTAGAGGGTTTCCGATCCATATCTTGATTCCTTGATTTTCAGTGCTTACAGGTTGGCTCAGCAAAATAAGCAAGATTCAAACTCATATGCGTACGTGTGAAAGACGCCATGTTCGGAATGGTATGTATCTACTTGAAGTCGTGGTAGGTGTTTTGTTCCTATATTTATTTCAGTAGTGTCTAGTCAAATACGTCAATACCTTGAAACAAGTCAATTAGACTACTACTCCTTTCCTAACTCGCGTACACCACTGTTGGTTATCATTAATTTGTTAGATGAACCAGCTTATCACGGAAACACGGATTAACGTAACTACCAAACGTATCACATCAGCAGGGCTCTGAGATGTGACGCATAACGCATATTATGTTGAATTTACTTAGAGCACTTTAGCCTAACAAACGTTCTTTGTTCCAGTGAACTACGGTCCTTTGTATCAGAGAAATATCAGTGTCAAAACTTTATAGTAGATTATGTCAGGAATACACCAAGATTGGTGGATAGAGCTATACTCTATTAAGAATATGTCAAAGAATTCACTAACAGACAAGAAGCGAAACTTTGGAAATTAATAAAAAAGAATTTAGTCGTCAAATGGCATATGTCGTCATATGACATTACGTTGGGTTGATATTATTTTTTCAAATGATCTATTTCACGTGTATATTTGGCAACGAAAAGTGAATAAATAGCTACTGATGGAGAAATAGAAATAACTATTTACCCAATACAATACTATGCTAACAGTTATTTATGTATTAAGAGCGAAAAGTGATACATTATTGCTTGAGAGTAATGGTTACTCGAAAGCAATAATGTCACGTTTTTGCTCGTAATACATACGAAATTTTTTCTGCAATCACTTAATTGTAACTATTAAAAACAAACATAAAGTAGAATTCATGAAAACTTTCAAAATATGTCAGTTTAAATATGTCAATTCAAATATGTTTCAAACTTTTATATCTGTCACCGTCAATACAATAGGGAACTTGCCAAAAAAATAAAATCATTTAAAAACAATTAGAATCGTAAGATTTTGTCATAAGGAACTTCGTAGAAAAAGAAAAATTCCAATAACGATTAAATTACCTGAGAAATAAAGGGTTGAAATTTGAATAATTTGAACTGCTCTTAAAACGCGCTGCCATTGGTTGTGACGTCAGACCGCACTTTTCGAGTCAGGCGATCGTAAACTGACAATTCGAATTCGATTAAAAAATCAATAAGAAATGCTTCAAATGGCTGTCAAACTCGTGCCGGCCGGGTGCTTTCTACGGTTACCGATGCACGAGGTGCGGTGTGACGTCACAGCCGCGCATTCTGCTTCGTTTGAATATACCCGGTGGCGATTGCAACTTTAATTATTTATTGTGAAATAAGTATTGCGATTAAGGGCTGATATTTGGTATAATGTGTTTTCATATATAAACACACATTTTGGTAAAATAAAAGAAATGGGCAAGTTCCCTATTGTGTTTGTAGTATCGGTTGTTATGCGCAAAGAGCGTTTTGCCATTTTAACTTATAACTTTCCCCAAGAAACGTCAACTTTTCGTTGTCAATGGCAAGCGAAAAAGCCTACTTTTCAATGTGATTGTAGAAAAAATATTTTTTCTTAGTGTGATTCCAGTGAAGCTATAGGTATTTATTATGATTTTCAGTATATGCCAGAGTTAGCTGCACCTTCCAGGTTTTTTTATTTTTGTTTTGTATTTTTCTAATAAATGGAAATAATAACATCAAAAAATTACGTACTCATGAATGTATATGTCGCTATCATGTTTCAAAGACGGTATTAAGTATTTTGATACATGCACATCCTGTGGTAATACATTTTAACAACGAAACGTTCTTTCAGTTCAAATAAAGACTCACCTCGCAAGGTTAATGAAATAAATTGCCTATTTATATTCCTAGCAAAACTTAATATTATTTTAATTCTGCGAAGTATTTGAATAAGGTGACGTCTTTCGTATCACTTATGCGCAACATATAAATAAGTATATAGCAATAAACGCTAATAATACAGAAAAAAAAATTTTTAGTTCATTATATACAACACATTTTTTAATAAAACTATCAAACTGTGAAATTATTGCAGCTCTCGTTTTTTAAATATTTCAATTAGTCCACTTCTCTACTCTACTGCTTTTTTATTTTGTTGTTGTTATGAAACACATATCAACTACTTGATGTATGGTTTCTAAACAAAAATGAATATTGTAAGAGTTACTAGTATAAACAGTTACATCTTTCTGAACTATTTGTTAGCAATAGATCTTGTATCAATTTTGTTCATTTTTCATAAACAGCCTTCATGCCTCTTGTGCTCTTGATTGTATTGTTTATGTGAAGAAACCAATATCCTTTATCGGGCTCAACAGTCTTCACTAAGTCTTTCTTGGATAAATCCTCCCTTAGCGCTCTAGCCGAGCGGTCAATATTTCCACATTCGAAGATATGATCGTGAAAACCAGCTACGAAAATATTGGAGTGGAAGATTTTATTTCTTACAATATTGTCAAAACCATGTTTTTTATTTTTTCCATGTAAATCCCGCATTTTATGTGTATTTAAAAATTGATTCTTTAAGCAGCTTGGCTCTGGGAGCAGTAGCAATGGAGGAGGATCAGGGGGATTAACAAATATATTATCACAAATTGATTTACCCGGATTATTACAAGGACTTAATAGTATTGTAAAATTAGTTGGAGCCATTTGCAGCCCGTGTGGGCAGGTAATTATATTATTTAGAATTGTAGTAGGTTTTTAAGCAAACACTTTTTATTTTATTCAAGCTATAGCAATAATTTAAAAAAGAGTATGTTCACTATAGATGTAGATTAAATCTTTTCATCATTCGGAAAAATATGTGATCAAATTGGAATTGATTTTTTATTGGAAATAAAGCTAACAAAAATAAATATATAAATAATGTTGTTGATTGGATAGTTGACAGCAAGTCAAGATATTTTTTTTACAAAGAATGTGAACAAAATGAGAACAGGAATGAAGTGAGTGATTCCCAGTTTTCTATAATATTATATATTAAATATCATTGCACATGACAAAAATCGTTTTTACCAATGCCCGAGGATTTCGTACCAAAAGCTGGGACAGGGACAGTGAAAATACAATATAGAACTTCCTATGGAATCTTTCCATCATGCTTTCCGTTAACGAGCTATAGGACTCCAAAATTGTAAGTTACTAGAAAAAAATTCATCTAAGGTACTATCATTAATTTTAGTCTTATCATCTCCCAGAGATTACCTCACCACCCGCTTCTGTATACTTAGGTTCTACCAAAATTCCAAATGTGAAAATTAATGAATACATACTATACAAATTCGCTTTTTTATATTATCAATTTAAAAACTGGTTAGATTAATTGGACTTTTAAAATTAAAATCGTATGTATAGCTTTTTCAGATTCACGTATACCTTGAAATGTCAGTTTTTTTTACTCATGGGGCTATAAACCTTGAAGTACTTCATGGTTTATGTTTAACATTCAACAGAATGCAAAACCGCAACTTAAATTTGCATGACTTTAAAATCCATAACATATCATCAACCAAACATACTTATATTACAAGGTCAAACACTTATAAATTATTACATAGTTTAAGCAATTAGTACCCCAATTTTTAATTATTCCAATACATATTATTATATTACATAAGTACATTGAGAGTGTACACAAATAGAATATTAGGCATCTGAAAAATAACACAAGTACTTCGAATTATTCTTGTTAGCTATATTTTCACGATTAAAATACTCATGAAACGTACCTTTCCAGCTACGCGGATCACATATTTCCATGAACAATAATATCTCACACCTTTTTTGTTTGTTCAGTAAATACATTTGTATTTGAAGTGGGATTTTTTTAAGAAAAATATTAATTGATATTTCTCCATTGATTCCGAAATTTTGTAGGTATTGGACAATGTTATACAAAATGTCACAAGTACTGCATTTAGAATATTCGGAAGGGCAATTTTACAAGGAGGTGCTTTGGGAGGTACATCTGGAGGAGGAGGAGGAGGAAGTTCAGTAAATGTAGTCCTGCCCACTTTCCCACCAGATGAAGATGATGAAGATTACGACGAAACTGAAAGTAGTTCTGGATTACCCGTTGAAATAGTTAAAACCACTACTAAGTCATCAAGTCTACAAAATGACCCATCTGAAGATGTGAGAATCTGAATGTATTGTGTGGTATATTGAAGATACATGATTCAGTGTCAGCACAGATCATTTGTTGCTTACATTTTGTTTTGTGTTTTTGTCCTAATTACCTATCGACTATGTGGTAACCAATAGTCTTAGTAGTATCGATAAATATATAATATTCATTCTCTATGAAAACAATTCAAATAATGTGTTAAATTGTACCCATATTTTTCAAATGTACATTTAAATGGAATAATTGGTTTTTGTGTGATGGTTACAAATTGCAAAATCAAAACGAATTAATACTCGTAACGCCACCATTTAAAATAATCACGCACATTTACATAAATGTGTGCAATATTTCTTTCGAAATGAATTTCAAAATATAAATCTGTAATTGGAGTTTTTATTAACAAAAATTAAAGCTCGAGTAACGAGAAAGTTCTTAAATTCGTGTCTCCAGATGCGGACCCGTACCTTTGTGGAACCGTCACTCGAAAAAGTCATAACAAAGGAATTAGCGCACCAAAATGATCCATCTACCTGTTCCTTTAAGAGTGCTTGATGGAATTAACATGTATGCTCGTTTTAAATATGCCCACAACTTCAAATATCTTCTTTTATCTACGCCATTTTTAACATTCATAGTATCATAGTTGCCTCCAACATGGAATCTACAGACCAGAATGTAGAACTTTTCATTGCGTTCTAGATAATCCAGCAAAATGAGCAAATAATACCTACATTCTCCTTGCAATAATCCACATATCGTTTATAATTTCCTCCATAATTCATCCGAGACTTCTCCAGCAACAAATTTAACTCGATATTCCTTGCCACCTCTCATATTTATAGAGGAGTGAGTACTTCTGAGTCGCTATCACTGTCCCTAATCTAAATATACCTACCTTCCGATATTTTTACACAAAAGCGTTTTAGATCATTCACTTTTGGCTGCTAGTAGCAGCTCGTAGTGACCGAATTCCGTTCGTTTATTACAGGGCGTGACGCCTAGTCTTACCTTCCCCTCACCCTTCAAGCACATACCGAAAATTATGAGCTTCAAGCCACGGACATTAAATATTTGACGTTTGTCCGGTTTGGCGTCTATTTAAAGGTTAAGATTGTGCCGATTGCGATTTAAACCTCACTAAAAATATCTAAATATGCAAAATAATAAAATCAAAACCATTATAATTGAAATCTGTTCTTCTAACAATACAGGAAATTAATTGGCATTGGTACATGACAAGTGGTTTTGAGGATCCTAAAAAATCGTGTTCGTTTTGCTTAAAAGTCGTGACGTGACGACTGAGGCGTCACGCACAAGTGCCTGAAGCCCAAATAAACGAAAGCAACAAAAACTGGCAGAAATGTCATGAGTTGTCAAATTAGTTATATTATATTAGTTATATATATATTAGTTATGGACATATAAACTTCCTAACCAACCATTTCAACAATTGCTTTTTCTATCAAATCTTGTTTTTAATTTATCACTACAGAAAAAATGGGAACATTCTGGGAATTGTGATAATTTGCAAATACAATATACTTACATATATGTTGAACTCGACAGCAAAGTATATTAACTGCCTTCGCTGAATTCCTAGCCTTACTCGGCTATGAGCTATCAGCAGCGGCAGTCAATCTACTACTTTGCTGTTTAGTAATTATTCCTTTACATTTTTTTGATGTTTTTCAAATTATGGAAGTATGGTCCCTCAAAAACTACACAATATTATACTTTCGCGCAGCAATTATTGCCCCTTTTCTACACATGAAAAATTGCATAAACTGAACTCAATATTCTATTCTCTTAATCAAATAATCCCAAATCTGCCTTAGCACTTTTTTCATTTATCTTAATTTCATTCCAAAAAAAAAGCAGATTTTGAAACCAATCTTCTTCAACATTCTCGAACTGCAAACTGTTAGGTAAGGTTATTTTGTCATTGTTAAAATCACTTCTACATTTGCAAAAAATACGTACGTTTTGATTGTTATCATGAGATAATATATTTGTTATCGAATAATGAAATATAATTTATATGTGAAAATAAAGTAAATATTGTTTATATGGTGAAAATATTATCCCCATGTTTATAAAAGTCCCTAATATGTGATTAACTTTTCGTAATTCCAAATTCATCAGATCATAAGAAAACTTTTAACGTATTAGTTTTTGCTGATTACAGAAAAATTACAATTATTTCCGAACTTTAGTTTTCAAGCAATAAAATTTAGCAAAAATATATATGTTACAGATTTCTCGCTTAACCGTGGTGTATGTTTTACCCAATGAAAAATCATTGAATTCGTGAGAGTAATATATTTTCTTTTTTCTTACAGTCCTCTCCTAACGAAGAAAGCAATCTGATAGCAAGAAGACATGCGAGAATCACAAGAGCGGTAGCAGATGACCAAATAGTAGCGGAATCAGCTCCAGAACCAGCCGATCTCGCAGACATAGAAGAGGATCAAGATCGGAATAAAAGATTTTTACCCTTCGGAGGAGGTTCTGGCTCCGGAGGGTCTGGGAACTTCTTATTCGATATTGTCAGGGTAAGGAGGGATGCATTGGAAAGCGTTTCTTATTAAGAGAGATATAAAAAAGAACACTTAAAATAAAGATTACAAAATATTATCAAATTCTACATAATTTGAGGATCCAAGTTAAGTAAAGACAAAATAAATGTGTCATTTAGCATAATAGTGTGTTTCAGTGAAACACAGATATCCAGTTTTCTTCGGTGTTTTTATGAACCTTATTGAATATCAACTGTATTTTCAAGATATAGGTAGATAATTTCATTTTTACGTGTTTCATAAAAGAGTAGCTAGTAATGAACCCGCCCTTTCCATTGGTTTTTTATACAACCTAATTGGTCGTGTGTGCATTAATACGTAGTTCATAAATGTCACCATGATTCCCAACCGCCAGATAGTTCCCTTTTTTTATATCTCTTCCAATTTGTTTTCAACCTGATAAAGTAAATAATATTGTATATTACCATCTTACAATATACCTACTAGAAATTATGAATACAAGCCATCACTAGGGATTTTCTAGTTAATCATACCCATGAATATCACCTTCTCACAATTTCATCGTTTCATAATTAAGAAATATGTATAGGTTATAATTTGAAATAAATGTTATAGCAGATTTTTATGAATGTATTTTATTCCAGGGCCGATTACTTACCTCCTTGATATAATGTATTTGCGATTCAAGAATTAAAATAATTACGAAATAAGTAATGAAACAATGAAAACTAAAATTACAATTTAACCATGTGGTGGAAAAAATCAAACTATAAAACCATGCTGTTACAACTCGAAATAACTCATTTCTTGACCAATTATTTATAATGTTAAGTGGAAGATTTCTAAGCGTCGATTAGAAATTTAGGGTCTTGGGCATTAGCCTTATTCTACTTTTCTTCCACATTGAAATCGATTGTGAAAACGGTTCCCATTTAAAATAATGAAGCCCACACGTGTCATGGACTACCGGTCTATTAACTAAATCTGTTTCTTATTCTTCTATACTACCATGTAGTATAGGGATACGACAGATAGAGGCAACAAGCCTTAGGCCGATGTGTAGGTGGTAATGTCCGTCTGAACTATGGTGAAAGAGGAAGAGACAGACGATCAAAGGCTTTTCTGTATTTTACTGTTTCCATGGCATGCGCGCCATTAGAAAAAGACAGCCCGAACCCCTGACTTTTGCGATTATCCACAGAAAACAAAAACATTTTATATCAGTCAAATTGACCCATTATTGATAAATGTATGTGTTCACGCTTGCTAGTTATTTACATTCCAGATAGCATATTTTCCATTATACTTAAAAGCTAAATCATTCTACATAAGGCAGAGCCACAAATGTTTATCGCATCTGGACAATATCTGCAAGTCAAATAGCTATACCACCCTTCTCATTGTATATCATTATACCTAGTGCTAGGGCATTTCTTCGGCATCATAATATGTTATAAGACGATGGGACGCTGTACAATCTTAGTTTTTTATTTAATTTTTGTTACTTAGTTTCAATCCTTTCAATTTCACTTGACGACTTTCATTTCGACACACATCTCACAAACATCAAGTTAATTTATAAACTCAATAAATCTCCAATTTTTTATAAATTATCAGTAGGTATTATCGACATCATTCTGACACCAGTCACTCAGTCGCAAGCTATGGCCTTTTATTCATACGACAACCGTATATGTACTTTCATAGTTATAAATGAGGGCTGAAAACGGACCAAATACCTACATTTTCCAATGAAGTTATGTAAGAGACAAATGGTGATAATTCCAGATTTTCTGTTAATTTATGGTTATAAATTACTAAGTACTAGGAGGTGTAGCTAATAAATTCTACAATAAAGCAATTGAGGACAAATGGTGTTAATTTCAAACCTATCTAGAATTCAAACCATTTTAAACGGATGACATATGATTGTTAAAAAAAACGTTTCCATGCGGAAAGCTATTTTATGTGCTTAAACAAATTACAATATTCAAGAAATTGTGAGTAAAAGTAGAATGGAAAATAATTTGTTCCAACAATATCAGAAATTCTAAGAGCTTCTTATCATACTTTATAGCTATTTGTATAACAAAGGAGCAAAATGCTACTTCTCCTCCCGAGGAAAAGGCATTTTACTCCCATGTTACACATATGATTTCTCCGCCTCTCTCAAATAACAACTACTGATTTTTAAATGTTTTATTTATATATTCAAACTTATTTTTTAAATATTATTTCATATTTTATATTGATCTATTTTAGAGTACCTAACTCACTTTGAAACTGTTAATTTCTCAATGGACCATAACATGCTATATAATATTTCTGTCCTAAATTCGAAAACCGGCATTATCTATGAATTGAAGTCAAATTGTTAATTTAAAAATATTCAAATTCAAATAAATAAGCGGTAAAATTTATACTCATGTAATATTATATAGTACAGATCGTCAAAGCCGTATAAGTTATTTCATTGATGACGCACCATTACGTCACTTTTACTTTTCCCTCCTAGGGAGTAAAAGTACGACTTTGCTTCCTACAATGGGGCCAGGATATGTATACTTTAGATAGAGGTAGGCGGAAAAATATTTTATTTGGTTCTAATACTTGTAGTATTAGCCTAGAATTTTATTCCAAAACTCAAGGTAATTGACCTCGTCAGGAATATCTGAACCCCCACTCAGAACTGATTTTTTCAAATTGTTCTAAACACGTGAACGACCATATCCACTCAAGAGTTTTATTATAATCACAAAGTTGTTTTGTGAAATTGAAAGTATATTGTTACGAAACTGTATCTATTACTTACCTTCTACCGTTAAAGCTTATCATACACTACTATCTCAACTACGTAAACTCATGTAAATATATTTATTTATTACCAAGCTGTAAAAACAGTTTTTTAATCATAAAAATTGGATATGGTAAAAACTTGTTAGCATTTTATTATTAATAAGATAAGTATGGTACTGATTAGGTCTAGTTCTTTTCCCAATCTAAAAAATTGACATGACCTGTTATGGGATAATGACATGCAGTAAAGCCATAAAAATATTAGCCATGGCAGGGTCGTCTTTATTTTGTTGGCGAATAATATACTATTACCTGAGAACTGGATAAGACTTTTGGCATAGTACGGCTCTGCTCGGTAAATTCGGAAACTTTTATGGTTTTATTGCATCTCAAGCATAAGTCAAGTCAGTTTCTTAGATATTGACAAGAACTATACCTATTGAAAGAAACAAAATATTAATCGTAGCACCTACAGAAGACGAGTAGTTGTTGTTTGTTGATAACAAATCAATGTAATGGGAATCAAGAAAATGGAAAGCTAATAGGGTGTTCAACTAACAATAGGTTCTTTTAAATGATTGGCAGAACAAATTACGTCTCACCTTCAAACTCAATAGTGTTGTCCTCTGTCTACCCCCATTCAAAAAATTTTATTTCAAAAATGTCTCGACATCCACCTTTTAGATTTTGACGTGACTGGTAGATAGTCACATATTTGACATGGAACAAAATAATCATTAGAGATGGTAGAGTGACAGTGAGTTGTTTGCATTTGCACGTGAGTTCAAGCTTTGTGCCTTTTATAGGTAAAATGCTTCAAACAATTGAGCAAGGTAAACAACAGATAGATGTCAGATACCAACACTCTAGTCCAAAACAAGCTCAAACATCCCAACGAGGGAGGAAGGATATGGAACAGCAAAGGAAGACTATTGCCAACTTTATATTCAAACTAGTGACGTATCTGCATTGTAAGCAGCATAGTTTTAGTAAATTTATTTTATCTTTTTTTCTGTTAATCTAAAAACTATATTTGAAATAATTTTATTTTTGATTATCCCATTTGTCACTTATTAATATTACCTAATGAAACATGGGGTTGAAATTTGAAGTTGAATACCCTATTATTATAGAACCAATTTTCAACTTGTTAAACCAGACTAATAATCAGATCATTTCACCTACATATTTATGTTGAACTCTCAAGCTGAAATATAAATGGTGAACAAGTTCGCCCATATGATAAACCAATTGAACATAAGTAAGACTTTATCTGGCAGTGGATTTTTTTGTGAATATTGATCCTCCTCTAATAAAAATGAGATGAGGGAATAGATTTAAGGAAGAAAAGAAAATATCCAATACTTATCATTAGCAAAGAGAAATACTTTGTCATCAAGAGGTCAGGCAGTCACAAAATCATTTTTGTCCGTTTTTAAACGTTATTTGAACGTTTTGTATCAGAAAAAAGAACGTTGAAAGGGCGTTCAAAAGGACGTTTTTTGACGTTCAATAGATATATTAGGAGCGTTATTTCCAGCACTTCGTTGCCAATATGATTTTTGGAAACGTTTTGGGAACTTATTTCATACGTCAAATATACGTCTAAAATGTTTCAATTAAATTTTATGGCAAAAATACGAAATTTCATAGTTTAGTTCAGGTGTGTATTACACCAAACGTATGAGCAAATAATTTTCCTGATCGATATACAGGATTAAAAGGGATATTCTTATGATAAATTTTGACAGATGATCGAGAAGGGACTAAAAAATGCAGTAGTTTATTATTATATCCCGAATTGTTTCATTTTTTTATTAGAAACAGAAAGAACTTTCTTAAATGTAACTTTTTTCAAAAAAATGAAACGTTTATCAAAATATGTCCCAAAACATAATTCCTATAATGTTTGTTTTTTTAGTTTTTGGGCCTAGAACGTTCAGACCTAAAAATACCTGAAATATACGTCTACGGGACGTTCAGTGTTAGTAGGGTATTACATTAAAAGAAAATTCTTAAATTGTACATTTGTAAACACAAATCAACTACTTTTCACCAATACTGTTTAAATCTTTTGAGCCATTCCTGAAACATAAACTTTTATAATGGAAATAGTGTCTGATCAGCTTTATTCATCAATATGCCCAGTATAATGTCAGTAAAAAAATATAATCTGCTTTCACTACGCTATTAAACTGTAGAATATTAGAGAAGTTAATTTAGCTGAAACAATCATTTTTACGACCCATTTTGATACTGGCTAGGGATATCCAAATCCAATTTTACTCTGTATTTTTTAGTCCGTGAAATAATTGATATAGTGAATAGAACGTTACAAGACATTTTCTTGAAAGATATGATTATAAAATTCTATTATTATAATGATACAAAATTTACTTTCCCATAATTATCCGAACGTTTACATTAATAATGTGATTAATGTGTTGCTAGATGATATGTTTACTAACAATGACAATAACGTGTGTTGTAACTTAGCATACAACAAGCATAAGGAAGAAATAAATTCAATATCTTGTATTGAATCTGTGCATTTTATTTTCCTTAATGTCTCGCCAATAAGAAATGATAATAATTTTCCCTTGCATGAACCTAGGTAGCTAGAAAATCAAGTTTCGTACAATAAAAATATTCAATTCTTGACGTAGTTGATTGAATTTTTGTATGAAAACGGGTACATTTATTGTTCGTAATTTCTTGATTTTAACATTCAACGTTACATTCAATCGTAACATTGGGAGAATACAGAATATTAACTCTCACAGAAGTCGATTTACCACGTTTAATTTCATCCGAATTTTATAATAAACTTCATATTCCTACGATTTCTTCTTGCATCACAGTATGCTTAATTTTAGTAATGGGCATAGCAGCGTAAAGTAACAATGGTCCCGTTCATCCCAACAATAAATAGGTTAAGTTTTCTGAGTCATCCATCGTTTCGCAATAGTGCATCTTCACAACTGACAAGTTGACACTAATGACAATCGCCTTAAGGATAAACCATCAATTGGATATTTTTAGGATCAGTATTTTTGTATGGATTAAATGATCCTTTTATTATCAACAGTCATATAGAGCTTTTAAAATTCATGAAAAATGTAAAAAAAAACAAAAATTGGAATATTATCAACTCAAACACGATGAAAATAACTATTAAGACCACGTGCTGTGCAAAGTGCGCTTGTTTACCGTCAGATTGTTCAGGGCGGCTGTCACATGGAGTCACATGCACTTGGCCTATTCTGCTGAATGCGCTCATCATGATATAACAACATAACCTAATTTTATTTAATATATCACTTCAATAGTAGGCAACTTGCACAGCATTTTTAATCTCTTTCATCATACAATATCGAATATCAACAAATACGTAACGTACAGAATTGTAGCATTACAAGGTTCAAGCGCTTGAAAACGAGTGGTCGATTAGGGTAGGATAGTTGATTGTTATCTGTTACCTATTATAATTATATGAATAATATGGTAATTAATAATCTCTTATAGTCTATATTCCCATTTGAAAAAGATGAATACGCACGATCTCGTTGTTTGGAAAATTACTGACGATGGATATTTCTAAAATGCCAGCCTAATAACCTTTCTACAGTGGTCTCACTTATGATAGCAAACCTTTCCATCAATAAATTTTTCATATCAGTTTCTTAAGTAAAGTGAAAGAATTTTTTATCCATATCATTTACATGCTGCATTATTATTATAGTTCATTTACGATAAGTTTGCAATTTTCACATTTGTAGTAACAATTGCAGCCACTGAACAAAATCTAAATATCCAAAGTGTAAATGGAATAATTAATCATATAACGGGGTCTAAAAGTTGGCTGCCGTGTCCGGTGTTGCCAGACTTATGTTGTCAAAATCAGACAATTATATCAGAATTTCTTTTGTTGGTTTGTCGTTTTCATTCGCATTTTATAGTGTCTTTTTTACTGTGTAAGATATAATCTGTTATTTTCATAACTATTTAAAATAGAGTATAGAACACTGCGTCACAATGCCTAAGTCTTTATCAAGTGGTTGCAAGGAGATATAACGGTGGACCGATAATTCCTATTACCTCTGTGAGAGATATGAGTTTTTAATAAATACATTATTACTTAATACTGCAATACCGATTCTAGTCAACATGTGCATATCATGCTTATAACATTTTGCTGTTAAACTTATGGGCTTATTCTGTACAAAAATGTTAGCGGTAACAGCGCTGTAAATCTTCAAGGTCGAGAGATGTTACGAAAAAGCTATTCTGTACGCTTTTGATGTAACTTACATCGATGTATAATAACATTTTCGCTGTTAAAATAACGCCGACCAAAACTGTTTGAAACTGTTTGAAACTGTTTGTTATAAGTTGAATTGTAAATTCTCATGAAATGAATCAAAATGAAGCACAATATCATTCCATTTTTGGGAAGGTGTGTATTAGCAATATTGAAACAAAAATATAAGGCAAATTTTAGGTTATCAATTCAAATAATTTTTTAGGAATTATATGCGTATAGAAAGAAAAATATTACGTGATTCACAAAATTCCTTTGATATACCGGAAGACCTTTTACAGGCTAAAATAAAAAAATTAATTTGTTACTTAGAGCCACATGCAAAAATCCAAGAAATGCAAACGCCATCCATTTTTTGAATGAAAATGATAAATAAATAAACCCACTAATCTACATATAATATAATGATAACCTGAAAATTCTTCTTTCTTCTGGTTCCTTGACCACTTGCTTCATAGTATTGGACCAATAACTGAAAAATTAGGCAAATTCTACTAAACAACATAATATGAGTAATTCTACTAAACAACATAATATGAGTGAAGTTAGATGCGATGTAATATTGCGCTGTCAATACTTTTCTCCCATCGGGTTGTTCAGAATACGATTTTTAACCGGGCTGTTAAAATTTGATTTAACATTGCGATTTTAACCACATCGATGTTAAATTTACAGTTGTTACGGATAGTTGTACAGAATAAGCCCATTAGGGTTTCAAACTTGGACATCTTGAAATGTATGTATTCAATCATCAAAGTTTTATAATTTTTGCTCTTATTTTTAAGTTGAATGTAGTCTTATACAATAAACAACGTATGAACATAATTTTATGCTAACAACTGGAGAAAAATTACAACGTGGCAACGATGTAAAATATCTGTCATAATTTGTTATTGCAAACTTATCGTAAATGAACTATATGAGGATATATTTTGTATCCCATATATAATCGATATAATTAAAGGCTACGAACTATTCAATCAATGATACAAATAAGGTCTTATATTTGAAAAGGTGAGCTTCTTGAAAATGGATTTGAAAACAACAAATTATCATAACCATAACAATATATCTACTGCCGTGAGAATATGACATCATTTTCAAAACTGCAGAATATTATTCTAAAATTGAAAAGATCTAAACTTCCCCGAAATACGTATACTTCGAGAATATAAAGACTTTTCCCCAATTGATAAGTAAAGATAAAATTAGAAATCTGAGATTGATGAAAATCTCAGTAAATCGTAGATTGCCTACAATTCAGCCACACCATAAAGAGTTTTGTGTATCATTTAATTGAATGAACCAAAAACTTCCCATACATTTTCTTTCGAATAAACATAATTAAGCTTTTAGAACACAGCTGATCGTGCAGCCCGAATGGTGGGCACTGTCTACAGGATGGTTGCTGGTACGCAACACTTCGGATGGAATCCCAATAGCAACACAAACAAACCTCAGAGCTCAGACTATGTCGCAGCTCAATCCTCACCAGCTGTGCAGGTACTTGAAACATATGACAAGAATGTTTTGTACAAACACGTGTAAATACCCGAAAAATATCTGCAATTATATAAATTGATTTTCGACTAGTTGTAAACTAATTTGTTGGTTTGAGAAAAGTACACACAATTGAAACGAACAGAATAGGCATGTCTTATGCGAGTGTCCGGAGTTATCGTTAATAAGAGAGTGTGTGTTCGGTGAGTCTTGGCCTACACCTGGCGATATAAAGGAGATGTCTCCTAGTGACCTGTCCACCTTCCTGAGAAGGACAGGATGGACAATGACCTAGGAGGACAACTCCTCGGGAGGATGTACAATGGGTCACATGTGGCCTAAGTGCTGTGAGCCTACACACTCACCCTCCCCACTCTACAGATACAGATACAGATACAGGCATCTTTAATAATTGAGGATGATAGTCAATAATTGATAAAATGAGGAACATTCATCAAACAAAGCAAAGTTATTAAGAATAGAATCGATTAAATTAGAACATTTTTGGTGACGTCGTCAAACTGTAGGATGCCTGATATAACTAAAATAACATTAGGAGACCTACCTGCTAAAAGGCTTGAGCAACCTTTAACACATCAGTCATCAGTCATTATAACAAAAACAAACAATTTCACAATCTATTGTTGTAATTTATGTTTAATCAATTATTTCTTGTCACTTCATTGCTTCAGCATTTTGGTTGAATATTTAAAATATACCACAGCTTTCCTTTTTTATTTAAAAAATTTCAGTTAAAATTTTTTGAATATTCAATTCAACTTCATACCCTGTAATAGGATTAAGTCCTCTTCAGGGTTTGTAATTTAACTCAAATATTCACATCGCGGTAGTGGGTTGCAAAAGCTTCATTCTTGTCAGCAAACAATATTAAAGATTCAAGCAAGATACAACAGCAGAACTCTTTTAAAGATTGAATCAAATGTTATTTATTGCCGAATATACCGGAACAAAGTCTAATTGTGATGAACAATGCAACTTATCGTAGCCGTCAATCGAATAAAATACCAAACAGCTGAAAACGGAACATTCAAGAGTATTTGTTAAAAAATCACCTGTATTCTGAAAAAAAAAACCTGACCCCCCACAAGTTTAAGCAGCTGTAAATATGTAAAAAATTATACTATCATTGAAAAAATGGGCCACAGAGTTACGGCTTCCCCCATATTATGGCATATTCAACCCAATAGAGCACTTGTGGCTTCAGCTGAAATAAAAAAGTTACTTCTGAAAACGTTTCACCCGCATCAAACTCATGTGATTTATTATAGTTCATTAAAAATGTGACAAATAATATTTCTATTGATAGCTGGAGAAGTTCCATCAAGAATATTATTAATGTTGAAGGTAACTGTCGAATTGCTAATGTCACTGTAGCACCTTAGTGTGAAACATAAATTGCCTTTAGAAATTTTTAAATTCAACTTAGCTATAACCTAACTTCTGGAAATGGTTGGTGAAATGAGGCATTTATCTGATACTACGAAAAAATTCGACAACTGAACAATCAATAATATTTTGAAGTTGAAAACTGCAATCAATAATATTTTGAAGTTGAAGACTGCAATCAATAATATTTCGAAGTTGAAGACTGCAGAAAATTGGTTGTCAAATTTTTCATGGGCTTCGCCTCGGACATCATGGGGCGCAGTTCAGGGCTCTCAAAATTTCTGCCTTTGTGGTGTATATTATTTTTCCTACCAAAGCAACAGCTAAATTGCACAGTATAATTTATTTCGCCTACCTTACCTGAAGACCAATCATATGAACACCAAAAATAGGGCGAAATTTGTACTTCCGTTTAGCAGCACAAGAGCGAAAAATTCATAAATACATCTGTCACTTAATCACTTTGACGTGTCACGTGAATTTTTCAATTAAACGTTTGTGTATGTCAACGTTTTTTGTTATATTTTTATATTTTTTGGTTCATTCGGTAGGCGAAAAACACAGGCAGGAAACGCCTAGGAAGCCCTTAAATGTCAGCTTACCTCGATTGCTAGGCTCTCTTGTGCATCTTATAGTCTTGTGACACAATATACTATTACTTCCTGATTAATATGAATGACTTTTTCCTACTTGTATCACTTTTTTTTCATGAATGCCAAAATACATTCCGGTAAATGGGAGTGGGAGAAACATTTTGAACAAAATGTATTTATTCATGTGTGTTATTTTTCTCAAGCCGCTGATAAATTTATAACTAAAAGTATTTCGAAAATGAACAAATTTTTGAATTGGTGGTTTTTAGCTGATTCATTTTATCATAGAATAGACATCAAAGTTTGAACTTAACACTGTACCAATATCTCATTAGCACATTAACATTATTTACAGAGGAACATGTAACGCAGCTATTTTGCAACAATTATCAAGATTATATAATATAAGAAAATGATCACAAAGCTGCATTCCATTTTCCACTACTTAATTCTCACATAATACCATTATCGTCAACTAACAATAACATCAATCAATAATATGCCTATGTTAAATTTTCAAAGCTTGAATTTTCAGTTCCAAAAAATTTGAATTGATTGAATTCATGTGGTTACTCCTCAAATTAGTGAGAGGAACATTCTTTGTTTATATCAAAAACATGGTTTGGTTATAGTTAATTAATCATCGTATCTACATACAGTTTTTCTGTTATGACCACAAAAATAACGATTGTGAATAAAGCAGCTCCATAGCAATTTGATTTTTCCAATAATTTGAACAATATGTGGAAGGAAGTAGCTTCAATATGGAACCCTACATGTTTATTCCTTGTCCAAGCTTTATTCTTGAATCATTTTAATATATTATGCTTCAGTTATCTGAATTCAGTTCACTGAGAATAATTTTAAAATTCTACACAGCTTTGGATAATAATATTATGATTATGTTCAAGCTTTTTCTTAAGATTTCACTAAAGGCATATTTCTGTACATTATCCAGTTCAATCTGTAAAACACATTGCACATTCATTTACTAACAATATCAAGTATGTTTTACCTAGGAAAAAAGTATAACCCTATATTCATTGCTAGTTCTTTTTTGTATATCTGTCAATTTTGTCCTAGCTCTAGATCACTGAGTAAACTCCGCGTGTGAATTCATAGTACCGTATAGCACGAGACAAACAGTACTGAACTAAATGCGCTCCCTCTCGCTCAACTCCAATCCGATGTTCCAAGTTTTGCGTCATGTTATCGAACAAGGGTTGTCTTAGGTCCGCGAAGGCATCCTTTAATCAATTTATGGTTTGTGGTGCCCATTTTAACACGCCAGGTTTAGCCATGCCCCAAATGTATGCGTCTGGAGATGAAAGATCTGGTGAATTTGAAGGATGAGGGAAGTCAGTAAATCGTGAAATGTATAGGCTTAGAAAATGTTCCTGAAGGAATTGTCGAGCTATATTGAAAGTTGCTCCGTTCTGCTCGAGAAATTGGTCTCGAAAAGCCAAATTACGTGTACGACAGAATTGACATAGATCAGGGATGAAACGTGTTAAAATTTGTTTGTACCTCTTGATTAAAATAAATGTG
>CAJUYI010000679.1:38081-48534 GCA_910591695.1 Galerucella pusilla | reverse complement strand
GATCAGGGTTGAAACGTGTTAAAATTTGTTTGTACCTCTTGATTAAATGTGACTTGCCTACCATTCTCTTCGATGATGTACGAACCAATGATTCCGTGTCCCAAAACAGCACACCAGACACTTACTTTTGCACTATGTAAAGGAACTTTTTGAACCTTATCTGGTTTGGCAAAGCACAGAAATCGATTGATGCGATTATTCACATGGCACGACAAATGCGATAATCTCAAGAATATTATTATTGATGTACCTGAATCACATAGGAAAATGCACCCAGCTCTTCCAGGATTCTTTGCAAGGAAGTTCTTTTCAAGCCCAGATGTAACGCTGTCTTTGTCTGGCTTGGTTTCGTATTTTCCAATAAGAAGAATAACCTAAAACATGATAGCTTTGCTTGGAGTAAATTGATCACACACGTATGTCATACTTGCACCATGGCGTCAGCCGTTTCCGTATAAGCGAAAATTATGCTTTGCCAGAAACACTTCCTCCTCTGTTTAACACCGTTTTTAACAATCAGGCCCTACTAATTAATTGCTTAGGTTTACTTGACAGAGTTAACTTGGGTTTGACAGCGCCCACATAGAGACATCTTTGCTTCAGTTTCAGTACTGTTTATTTCGGGCAATACTGTATATAGTTGCGATACAGATATTCCAGTTCAGTAGAATAAGCATCTCACACAGAAGCGACTGAACCAGTCTTGTTGTTAATACTATTATAATAAACATACTATTGTAATTAAACATAATGCGTCAACTTGCTTTAGAATTTTTCCGGCGGAAAACCATTTTTTTTATAACAAGTATAATAGCAGTACGAAATGAAATGAGGTTCATTTTATCCCTACTTGGATTGTCGCAGATTTAAAAAATAAATAAATAAGTAGACGTATATGCCGGTTGATGAATATTTTATAATAAAGGATCTTTGAAATGTCAAGTCTTAAATTAACGACCGAAAAAAATGTTTAGACTATATTGAAGAGACATTTTTTATTTAAAGGTATAAAGTTCAAAGCATTTTCTCACTCCAAAAACATTGAATAAAATATTCTCAAAGTTATTCAGGTTTGTGTACATAGTAGGTATATACTTTTTTCCTACTAATAAAATCCAAATGGAACAATACTCAGCACATAACTAAAATATATGTACATATTTCTTGTGACGTTTATGGGAACGGTAATGATACAACTAAGGCAGGTAAGTATAACTTAATGCTTCTAAAATAAATTGTCATTTATAATCATTGGAAGAAATAATATCAATACGAGTATAAGCTTGAAATTATAAATCAAGAACTGAAATTTAGACAAAAAAACAAATTGAAATTATTTACATAGAGACGTACGCTACTAATAGGAACCAAATTTCAATTCATACAGGGCGTCCCTTTTATTAAAATAAATTGGTTTGCTAACCAATAAGTATATTTCAAGGTAGGTAGATAATGTGTTATCTATTAGTCATTAAGGTATATAATTCGTTTATAAATATTTAAGATCAACTTATGCCATACCAATTTTTATTTTTTAAATTATTGAGTCCTTTGACAGAGCCGATTCATCCATTAGACAGAAAAGATTGCACAGGGCGGCAGCTGAAGATAGACGGCACTATTTCACCATTCAAATTTTGAAAATAATCAATTATTCATGCAAATCAACAAAAGTGCTCAAACTCGCGGATAGCGAGGGTGAATAATTATCACTCGATAAACTGAAAGACTAATATTTATCCAATAAATACTAAATCAAATGTGTTTCGGCCTCTGTGAATCAAGATGTATTTTTTCTTGACCACAGACTGTCAGGTAAGCACCAACAGCAATGCTTGTTGATACAAAGCCCAGAATACTTAATTTTTATTCCATTCTTTTAATTTTGCTCATTTTTGTTCGAGACATGATTGCACACAAGCTGCTAAAAGATACCTTAGCACGAAACTTACACAAAAATATATATGAAGCAAGTTGTGGGAATAGATGGAAATAAACGGTAATGGCATGCAATTATCGACCTCCAGAATTTTATGAAGTGATCACGACTTGTTGGAAACAAAAAGTTTTCCAATGGCAATTAATTATTTCAAGCAGAATACACCATAGTATACTCGAATTTCTAAATAACTAGTCAATATAATGGACGTTATATTTTCCTACTGCACAAAATATATCACACAAATGTTTACGATACATGGTTTTTTTAATGTCCATTATGTACCATTAGTTTTTTGTTCATTGAAAGACAATAGTGAAAAACATCTGAAAGAGTATTGTGATTATATAAAAATCATATCATGGTGAAGAAAAATTCGTGAACTAGATTTATCAAGAGAATACCAGGACAAAAATTCTGAGATTGGAAGTGAGTGAGCCAATGATTTGGTCTTTTATTTTTAGAACCAAGGGACGTTGACGATATCTATTTTCTCGAGCTTCACTTCAGTTAAGCTAGTAGATGGAAGACTTGGAAAAATTTTCAATTACTTTCTTGAAAGTTATTTGACAGATGAATCCAAATTTCCACCACATATATGGGCTGATGCCTATGCTGCATTAAACAAAACAACCACAGCTTGCGAATAGTTTCATTCCCATTCCAATGCATCCACGTAATAAACACATCATACTTTATTTATTTTAATAGACGCACTTTTTGAAGAACAAATTGGAATAAAATTGAAAAAGAATGTACGTTATCCAAATTGCAATAAAATTATATCGCATTATTATGCAGTTAATTGAAATAGTACTGTGTAAAAGTAATTTTGCAAGCCAATGTATTGACAAGGTATTATTATTCATGTGCCAAGTTGAAGCATTCCAAAAGTGGATCTTTTTATCTCTGTACCGAGCTTGACTATTTTTATTTCGCATATCTGAGACATGTGCCGATTTTGTATTACCCCATGTCCCCTTTCAATTTATTTGCGCTCAAATTACTCCTAATTATTATCCGACAGAAATGAATATATATTTTGACTTAGAGTAAATAACTTTGTAACCATTTATTTTATACTCTTTGTAGTATTATGCTCGAATGTGATCCTTATTCCTAATTTTCCGTTCAAATAAATAAATAGATATATTGGCATTCAGTAAATACTCTTTAGCTATTTAATTGAGCCTCTTTGTAGCATCCGGTCAAATCAGCTTTAGTAGAATTTATCTACAGTGTAAGTAACTAGATCGTGTATAAAATACCTCATTTGCAGTAAATCTTGAATTGCACACCTTATTTTATAAATAGACCATGAGTAATACTATTAGCAGTGTTTTATAATAATATATATTGCCTTCAATTTCGATTTATTATCCCTATATACATATAACAATGTAAGAAAATTAGCTGCTATGTGGATAAAAGAAATTTTTCTTACAGCAGTGACAACCCTAAAGGCGCGACCACACTATAGCGCTGTTTGCCAATGGTAAATCTGATACTATGTAGGAATACGTGACCGTTGGCAAGTGCCAATAGGCCAGCCGTGTGCCAATAAAAATAGTGGTCTGTATCTTTCAAAAAAAGCCAATTAAAACGGAGATTCGGGACTTGCCAACCACTGGCCTCTCGCGGCTTCAGATGAGATTCAGACTGTCTGCCAGTAAGTATATTGTGCTTTCAAATCGAGTAGACGGACGAGAAAGTTTGATAAATATATACTGGGAACGTCCTGTTCTAAATACATTGTGCGAATGAAGTAAATGAATGCCAACACATATGTAGATGTTTTCACAGTCGTTGGGTTTGCCAATTGGCATTGCATCGCAGCATAGTGTGGACGCGCCTTGATGGTACTAATAAATCTACTTTTTGCATCATAATAATCTTGTATACATTTATTCAATATTCCATTTCGCATTTATTCGGTATTTGTATTAGGATCAATAATTGTTCAATCGCCACTTTATTTTGATATACAAGAGTATCTCGCGTATCACAAAGGGATAAAAACAGTTCGCCCAATATCAACCTACTGCTCCGCTATTGTTGACAGGTTGGACTTTTTTTATTATATCTGTATTTGCACCAGTGATATAATTCAGTGGGGACCACCCAACTTATAATTTCTACAGTTATTTCTCCATTCTTCCAAACTAAAAACTGCTATGGAACCAGCTATTGTTATGGGATTATTATCAGTTCCTTTCCCAGTTTTTAATCAATTAGGGCTTCTTCAAGCTCTGGCAGCGTTGTACGAAAACCATAATCACCACACCCTCCGAATTACATAATTAGTGATTTTTTTCGAGAGTTGACTTCATATTGGCAAGCGCATGCGTGTGCTCTTCCCTCTCACTCCGTCAATTGACTGATATTGATTTATCCAGTGGCGTTGGTACTGTGTTTTCAATTTTACTTGGTAAAATAGGTACCGTACACCATTTGTACGTTTATGACATATATTCCTAGCCTCTTACCGATTCCCCGTAGTTTCAGATAAACTTGCCAAACTATACCAGCGCAGGGACCTGAGAATCTTTTACCGCTTACTCCCAAATATTCAATACCAATGTTTGTCAAGGAGGGAGAGGGGAAAATAATATTCTATTCACCCTTCCCTTAAAAAACTGAAAAATGTAGTATGTCCTTGTGCCGGGACTGGAGTCATTGCCCAAAAATAAACATCTATGAAACAACTTTTTGTTAAATTTATGGAAATTGTATGTAATATTAGCTTGCCTTCAGCTCGTATGCTGAGGAACCGTTCAATAATTGAGGATTACAGACATTTTTGATTTTTCAATAACCAGTTTTCTTTTCATATTATTTGAAATAACCTGTATTAAGAACATTCAAACAATCCTCATAAAACTACTACTATGTAAATTGTTGAATTTAAATACCTACACTATACTGATCAAATACCATAGTAGAATTCAATTAAAGGAATACTTTTAACAAAAGGTTGTATAGTGAAGGAAACGAGGATGTACGAATATCTCTGACAATTTATAATTGTATTTACAAAGATTGTTTGAGTTAAATTCAGTCATTATCAGTTTAACAATACTTATTTGATTTTCTGATAAGATAAGTTTAAAATCTTATTGGAACTGTGGCATGAACCATCTATAACCAAATTCGAGGGTTGTCCTTCATGTATTTCACATAACAAATGTTGAAATTAACTGTCATTTCTGATTAACTGAACGCCATAATTTAAGACCGCTTCGCTTGAGGCTGTACCTACTCTACCATAGCTGGATTCCCAGTGGAAAATGTTGGCAGAGATATTTTTCACAATTTTCGAAGTATCATTCTGCATTTCAAGGACCAGAATTGATAAAACTTTACATGAAGAATTATCTATAAAAAATTAGTTTTTCGTTGTATAGAACGGAAGAACAGAATGTAATTAGAGCCAATTGGTGCTAGAAAATTCTAAGCTGGTTTGATGCAGGAAACTCTAAAAATATATTCACTACCAGCAGACCCGGCCACGCGTTGCTGTCGCTGAGTTATACGTTGAAATATATTGTAGTTAACAATCCAATACAATGAAATTATTATTCACTAATGAAGACGAAAACGTTATAGCCGGTATAAAAACCACGCACATAGATTCGATGGTTTTTTTCTCACGTTAGCATGCCACATATAGTTGCCATGGGAAAAACATGGATTTTCCAAATGTAAACCGCAAATGGACATTGTTTGGCCTTGAGACCTATTTATAGAATTAGCGAAAGCTGAACAAATAGAAAACTGTAGCTACCTGAATGGCATCCTAGATCCTGACAGTATCATTGAGTGAGTGCTTGGAACATTTGTTCCTTCGATTATTTGCTCCTGTAATTATAGGTACATTGATGGCCATACTGATTGGCAAATTATTAAACTCAGTATCTACTGATACCGATAATTATTAGAGAGATCTGTGACTAAATTCAATGATCTGCAGATAGACTAGCTTTTAAATAGCTATTTATGATACTAGAATCGTGCCACTTTTTCTTCCCCGGGATGGAGATGTAGTTTACTGCAGTAATCATTCAAGAAAGAAAAAAGCCTATGTGATGCATATTTTTTTCCTCCTTTCCATTTCAAACCAATTTTCAATTATTAATTTTGTCGTCTTCAGCCTATTGCTTATATTGTATAGGTAATATATTATTTTTTATACCGGTCTTCAGAGTCCCATATTACGTATTCAATTTCCATTCCTTTTGCCTCAATCGCCAATAGTGACAGATTTCCAATCGAATCACGTGGATGGTTTCCAATTATTTTCATCTCTGTAACGTTGACAGTGGGATGAGGAAAAACAACAAAGCAGTCATGATATCTGCAAGGCTCACAGCTTAGGGACATTATTGAAAGCTCCGCAATCAAAAGCTCGGCAAATTCTTTCATAGTAATTTCAACAATTTATTCCTTGGGTGAAGATATACCTACCTATCATTTGTAGGGTGTTCTCTGGATTAATATGTTGATACTTTTCTTCTAATTGATCATTTCTCCGGTTCCATGGAAACAAATAATTGTGAAAATTAGTTTAATCAATTTATAACTACATTACAAAATTTATAAATCACATTTATGCAAAAAATCATCATCAATAATTCATCTCCCATTTCTCGTTTCTCTGAAACGATGTAAGTTCATTGAAATGTCATTTAACCATTTTCTGTCTGTTCCAAGTAAAAGTTGGATTAATTCCTCATTCCATATTCACAAGTTTTTTAGTGATTTTTATGTTGAAATTATTGTATTTTAATACTTATGCAAAATGTATATTATTCAAATTGTTTATATGTGTATAGCTTTGTATTCATTCATTGAGTGATGTTAGTATTAAGATATATTGTACATTTTAGTAGGTATATTAAGCAGATGGTACTAATTCACAGCTGTATATAAATATTCAAAGCATATTGCTATTATTTAAATAGAGCCATTGAGCCACTATATTGCACTTTAAAAAAGTAGAATGTATATACGCACCTATGCATGTAGTATATAGTAATTTTTCCAAATATCACAGAATATAATTACTCTTACAACCTTTAGTTTGCAGAATTTCTTTAATGAATCGGATGAAATATATTTTCGAAAACTTCACCGCTTTTAAAAGTGAATCTACAATCGTTACATGAACAGACAAATCAAAAATAAGTATAAAGCTAATACTAACTGTTTATGAGGTTTTTGAAATTGATGCTGTTGAAAGTGACTAGCTCCACAAAAGGAAGTTGCCAGTGATTCCGTTTCTATTATCAATATCCTAGGTCATTCTAATCTTTCAATTCTAATTTCAAAGTGAAGTACAGCCGACAAGTTTCATAATAACCTTTTTTGGCAACTTTCAGTAGTAACATCCCCAGGACATTGACAATAAACGATATCATTTCATGATGAGATTGGGAAAATTGTCATGAAATCATGAGTCACTTGTCAACGTCCTAGGTATATTCGGCGAAACACTTTTTGCCAGAAAAATTAATAAACCCAACACAACGAAGCATTTATTTATTAACAGTACAGCTAATGAAGGTACAATTATTGAAATTCAACGTTTTTTTGCTGTTCTCTCCCATAGAAGATCTATAACCACCAATAACATTTATGATCTTGTGGTATTCTTGTTCGAGGTTGAGTAGAGTTTTATAGAATTTTGGTTGCCATAACCAGTAATTTTCGGCAGTTAACCTAACCACGTTTTGCCAATTCTCTGACCGCAGTTGATTTATTCAAGTGATTTGTTATCTTTATGTCCTTTACATTCAGCAGATTTACTCCATCCATTTATTGTATTCCTTCCAACAGCTACATTATCGTACCTTTCCTCCAGTGCCTGATTTGGTTTTAAAAATTCACTACTTGTACAGCTTTTAGAACGTTTTACTGAACACCGGATTGTATTCAATGCAATGTATTGGAGAGTCATCGTTATTTCACTCGATTTGAAATAAGTCCATGAGAAAAGCAATTGCCTCCCATCTTTGCCACGCTAATACGGTAAAGTTCACGCATAGGACCCTCGGGAGCATTTTCATCCCATAGAAATATTATTTCAACTTCAGAATGTAACGGAACTGAACTGGACTTACATTTACATGGATCTACTTGTAGTTTCTTCCTGATTGCATCGCCGGCATCTCGGGCTGGTTTGAATATTATATTGTTAAATGGGTCAGCAATAATTTTATAGTCATTATAGTACTTTTCTTGTGAAAGTTTGCACGGAAGGTTCCACATTGTCTTGCTTTTAAATTCGGTCCCGTCTTTTTTTCTCATATTGACCGCCTAATCATTCAGTATTAACGCCAATTCTTCGATGTTCACTGAATTCATATTCTCGACCGCAGCAAAACTCTGCCAAACTGTCAAAAAATTCACAGAGAACTACTAATTTTTATCATACTATATAATCAATCATGCTCTAGTCACAGTCAAGACAATATCTGAGTAATCTCATATTTCAGACAATAAATTCTTCTCCG
This sequence comes from Galerucella pusilla, assembly GCA_910591695.1. Taxonomy (NCBI): domain Eukaryota; kingdom Metazoa; phylum Arthropoda; class Insecta; order Coleoptera; family Chrysomelidae; genus Galerucella; species Galerucella pusilla. Next base: position 40,083 of record CAJUYI010000679.1, on the reverse strand, counting down.
TTGTAGACTCCGTTTTACATAAGAAGAAACCACGTGAAGTTTGACAACTGTCTTGCGCAGTAATCAAAATCGGGCTTGTTTATCTATGTCGCCTCGTAACGACCGTTCCATGCCATTGGTGTTATAGTCTTTCTATTGTCAGTGTGATGACCCTATAATAAAGCAATATTGTCAGATATATTTTCTAAAATTGTTGGGCTCACTATACTAATGTTTCCCATTACTTCAGTAAACTGTTAGCTCGTGATGTTCTCAGAAAGCTAGTTTGGAAATATTTTTAAAAAATACATAATATAAATTTATTGGTAAGCATTAAAAAAAGGCGCTCGAAATTGATGTAAATAGAGAAATTAATCAAAACAACTTCATGTATGCCCACTATATTTAAGAAAATTTTGTATATCTGGCAACGCAGATGAACTAGTTGCAGGTGTTTAGTAATCCAGTACATTATTGTTTGTAATATAACGGAGTAACGGGTCACTTACTCAGGCGGACCACTGTAACATAAAAAAATTTATGTTTTAGGGTGGTAAGCCTGCTAAGTCTACATCTACATTCAGGGGCGTGTGTGAATTTTGTTTTAAAGAAATATTTAAAATAATAGTAGTTGTTCGGGTGAGTTTAGTGAATTGATATCAATATACCTACCTAATATTTATTTGTTCGTAGACGTTAGAGTGAGATTTTTTATGAATATAATGTATTAATAATTACTAATTAATTAGAATGGCATTTTGGAGACCATTTGAAACATGTTCTTAACGGATTGTTTACGGGTTTTAGAAGGACAATATGGTACTACATCTTTAGAACTGATTCGTGATATTCCTGAATATAATTATCAATGTTTAGAAACACTTCGCGTGGTTTTATTAAATTGTGGATTTAAATATAAGAAAATAGATAACTGAATGGTAATGGAATCTTGGCGTATCGTTGAACTTATACAGAAGTATTTGCGCAAAATAAAAGGGTACCGTGATTATTTACAGAAAATTCTATTACAAATTTTATGCAGTTTTTTTTAATCCACTATAAATTTAAATTACATTTGAAATACATTATTTCACAATATTCAAATTTATAAAAAAAAATTAATGCACGCCATTGGGCGGCTTTTTCCTTCAAAGGGATTAAAAATATGGGTCATCACATTAACATTAGAAAGACTATACAAACGAACATCGGCAATCGTTAATGGAAAGTATAAATATTCTATTGATACGCTACTGATTTCAAGTGAAATGTAAATTTTACAATATAACGCTGGTTTTGACAACAAGTTTGCGCATACGACTGCAACTTTGAGTGGGTTCTTCACACGTGAAACGGAGTCTAATATTCCTTTAAACATTATTCAACTATGCTTAATGATATGGAGCGAAAATTGTTTTTAATAACAAATAACAAAAAGTCAATAGTTCACTAAGTAACTTGAGGAAACAATTGTAGATTTACTATTGAATAAAGTTTATGAATCGCTATTAATAAGCGAAAAAGAAAAGAGTAACTGAGTTAAAGACATTTGGATTGAAATTAAAATACACTGTAGAAGATAACTTCAATGTGCCTCCAGTGAATTTGACACTATTCTGGTCAATCTATTTGTGCTGCTCTCAAAATTGCCAAAAAATATCGCATTTAATCACCAAAAATTTCTTATAGTTCAGCCTGATATAATGGCATCAGCTGTTACTTATTAGATTTTACAACATAAACTATTTCTAATATCTTAACGTTTCAAATAGCTCGTAGCCGGATCAGGTGCCACCGAAGACTCAGACGAAAAGGCTAACTCTCCAGATGGAGTTGAGGGCGAAGTTCACCAAAAAAGCGTAGACGCCCACCATAGCGAAGGAATTCCCGGACCAGTTACCAGACTACTCGTAATTGCCAACAGAGGCATTGCCAATTTAATCCAAGATTTAATTCTTGTAAGTATTTTTATATTTCATATAAATAAACCAACCAGCTACACAGGATGTAACAAAAAGGCAGG
>CAJUYI010000679.1:0-38071 GCA_910591695.1 Galerucella pusilla | reverse complement strand
CTTTCTTAGTTTTTCTTCCCATATTGTTTTCGAGAAAGCCGATTAAAAACGGATTTTTCACTTTTCATTTTTTGCTTACAATTTGTTCCTCTATCTATTTGTGGAGTTATCTTTAATATAAACATCACACATCAAACAGCACACATCGGTATAGGGTAGATTTTGTTTATTGAGACATTCCCTACCTACTGTTGAAATTTCAAGAAAATCGATGAGTCTTCATGGAATACGGAGGTTAAAACCTTGGTAGTCTGGATTATGGGATAGAGCTCGTATATCTAAAATTGAAACTATATTAAGATTTATACCTAAATCGAAAAAAGATGTCTTGAATATTGCATATTCATTATTGACACTACAGTGCAGGTTTTGATATACAGTACATCAAAATTAGTCTTGTGAACAGCGCGTGATTGTAGAATAAATATTATTTCCGTTGAACTGTTATTGAATCGATGATTATGTATAATCACAGTAATTAATACTCCGTCAAGAATTTTTTGTACATTTTATTCCTTCACACTAACTTGTAGTTTACTTTATCTAACAAGCTGTTCAAATTAACTGGCTTACTAATTCTATGGTTTTGTAAATAGGGTATGCTCAATTTTATAGGTCTGTTCCTGCCGCAGTGAGAAACTGTCAGAAGCGATCAGAAAATAATTGTTCATAGCAAACATCGAGTATTATTTCGCGTAATTCCTATCACCGACTGCAATCATCGACTATTCTCTGATCGATTTGATTGTGGTTGGAATGGAACAGAGCTAAATATTCGGAATAAAGATGCCAGCGACTGCACCATATGAGAAAATTATAGAGACTTAATTCTGCCTAATATTACCTAGCTCCAAAAGCTAATTTATCATGGCCAGAAAATCAGCTGAATTTCCACTATTTTTATGACTACTACACATAAAAATTGAATTTTTTGCCATTAGTTGGAAATGTATAGCATAAGTTCAATCTTATCACTCAATTTTACAAAGATATCAACAATAAAACGCTTTCTTTGGTTGTTATTGCGTACAAATACCACAAACATATGAAGCGTTTTTGATAATCTGTTTACGAGGAGTCTAATTTCATAAAATCTACGAAAGACATGAACATACGGTCCTGGCATTCACATGAATCACATGTGCATATTGCGGTATATTCCTACAAACATATCAATAAGTGATGAAAGTTTGAACAGCAACGGCGAGAAATGCAGACATATTGTATTAAATTATTCATAACTGAAGTGTCCATTCCGTCCCTTATGGGAGGTGGGTTGTTTCTGTCCAAAATCAAATGTCTAGTTTGGCTTCCTTGACGATCTCTAAATATGCCTTCAAATTAATCCGGATGACACGGGAAAAAATAAATCTTTCAAACACGTTGATCAATAAATTGTCCAAGATTATTATCTGCATATCAAAACAGACTTCAAAACGGATGATGGGATTTCTCGGAAGATCTTTTGGACTAAAAATATGACTGTAGAATATACGCATAAGATCTCATAGTTAGCAGTGTGGTAAGGCAAATCGATCACATCCAATCTTCAAACACAATAGAGAATACAGATGATAAATGCACCACAATCATTTATTTTATTTCAAACTAAAAGCTAATAGGCTTAAAACCATCTATAATCGTTATTTAATTTATTGTGCAAATTTTATGTTCAATTTACAGTTTCAACAAATTCTAATGTATGTTTTCTTTTTCAGCGTTTAGCCCAAACCAGTGAAAAGTTAGTCAACTTCAAGGCTCGTTTGATAACATCTCTTATTTAAGAATATGCTGCCATTTAATCCATAGATATTCTTCTATACATTTGTACAGTGACTTTTTTATTCAATACCCATAGTTCTGAGGTTTTCAATTCCATTTTTGTGCCAATTTTTGAAATGTTAATTTATTGATTTGGCTTAGAAACTTCATTAGTATGGGTATGTTATAAAATTAGAAATTTTCAACTAATTTATCGAATCCTATTTTTTGTTATTTTATTTAAATTTGTATATAGTTGTTAGTGCTTTTTCTTATTTTTCATATTTTATTCCACTTTCTTGCTAATACTGCACATTTCCTAGCTATTATTTTTGAAAAATATCACGTTTTGACATAAATGGAATAAGGATAATGATTATGATAAATTTTTACACTAATTATTGACACCATCAGTGTTTATTTGTGTAAACACTATTTGAACACTTTGAAGATTAATTTCCAACCAACCAAACTAATGCCTTAAAACAATAAAACAAATGCATGTACCTACCTGCATGTGTTATTTCCAAGAATCACTATAATATATCTTAAGAGAAACAGTAATTTCTTCCAATCTATTCTCTAAGATGAAAGTAACAATTCAATAAGGAAGAAAACACAATAAAAATTCATTCAATTGAATATCAAGAATTTGGCGAATTCAAATATTTTCTATTCATTTAAATATGTCAATAAACAGTTAGTTATAACACCATACAACCTAACTGCCCATTTATGTTGATTAGTTTCTCTTACTTTACGACTTTACGCTTTGAGTTTTTGTTGGAACAAAAGTAGAATATTCATGTTATCACAATAATAGTGATGTCCCATTCCAAATTCACCATAGGTACTCATTTTATCAAACTAAAAAATTTTTCTACTTTTAATATTCTCCGCAGAATATTAGTAACCTGAACAATTGCTCACTTTATAAATCTAAAAAAATGTCAAAAGTTATTGATGTTCTTTATTAGTGCTGAGCTGAAGAAGAATTTTTTATTGAAATTTATGTATAGATGTATTATATAAATAATTTAAAATGAAGTTTAGCGAGGTTACAATTTGTGTTACTATTGTAGATTTCTACATGTAAGTTGATTTTATATATTATTAGGACATGGTAATTTTAATAAAACTTTTTTTTACCAAACTTTATTATTTTTGGTTTCAATCCTTCTTTTATATTTAGTAACATACGCTATAGTGAGGAGGGGAACAATAACAAAAACCACAAGATAGTATGATGAAAAAGTACAACTTTTCAAAAAAATTTGATGCGGAATTGAGCGACTAGAGGTCTGTTCTCACAAGCATCACAGACAGTCTTTGACAATCCGGATTCGGTGCAGAGATCCTAAAACGTTCTCTCGGGAACACTTTAGGGTCTTTGCGCCGAATCCGGATTGTCAAAGACTGTCCGTGATGCCTGTGAGAACAGGGCCAAGGAATAAGATCAAAACACTATCACCAGGCTTGGAAATATTGCCATTCAATGGTATAGGCGGCTCAAAAGCGAGAGGAGCTGAGATAGGAGTGTACGGGACAGGAGCCAAATGCTCTGAACTGAAAGTTTGGGAAAAACGCCTTGAATACTTCATGCGGAAATGCATGCCATGTGAAATGAGATGGATAAAATATTGTCAATATTACAAAAATGATTAGGGGATATGTGGGATATTGAGAAAGACCAAAAGGTAAATACAAAGTAATGTGAGAAGCTGAACGATGAACCAGAAAAAATAACAGAAGAAAATATAAGAATCAGACAAGAAAATGAAAAAGTTATTAAAAGAAAAAATAAGGAAATAAAATAAGAATATCAGGGAATAATAAATATATTAGAAATGCTATATTAATATAGAAGATTGAACAATATAATAGTCATCGGCATAGAAATGGATACAAATTAAGGAAAAATATTCAAACCAAAACATGGAATCCTAATCAAGAAGCACCTTGAAGTAGAAGTACAAATAAACTTGGCACAAAAACTGGGAAAATCCATGCTAAGATGAGGATAAGAATGAGGTGATGCAAAATAAAAGCAGATAAAAAAATTAAGAAACATATTGTATACACTGTGTCCGTAAAGTATGGAACAAATTCATTTTTAGCTAAACAGGCCATTTTAAGAAATAATCCTGAAACACGTCGATTTTTCATTTAAATTTACCGTATTTTAAAATAATAATCTAATATAGGTACAGGGTGAATTACTTTCGAGTAATGACGTCACCGTCATTTTTTTCAAATGGAACACCCCCATTTGGTTTCAATTTTCGGATTACTCTAGCTGAGCTGATTCCGAAAATTTATCACCATGCTGATTCCAATTGGTATAGGGTGGACAAAAATATAATAGTCTTGAGTGTGCTCATGAAGTAACGCGTTACATTCTTTATTAGTTAAATTAACAATATTATCAAAAATACTTATTATCTAGCAGGCAGAATATGATGGAATACATGACTTTATAAATTTTCGAACTGCAGCCCTTGCTGTATTTGACAGTAACCCAAACGGTGTACAAATTCTTGTTGAACCTAGCTTATTGTGTCTTGAGAAATATTGTTCATTGCTGTCCGAATTCTTTCTTTTAATTCTTGAAAATATTTGCTGGTTTCGTTTGATACACAACATTCTTCAGACGGCCCCTCATAAAATAATCCATAGGATTGAAATCAAGTGACCTCGCTGACCATTCAATAGGTACACGTCCACCAATCCACCTGTTCGGAAAAATTTCATCTAGGTACCTTCTAACATCTACAGCATAATGTGGAGGTGCACCATCCTGTTTAAACCATGAACTTTCTTATTAAAACCTCCAGGATTACGTCTGCTGGGAAACAAATTACGTGAAGAATGTACGAGATATCCCCTTAAAAACTCAAGGTATGTTGCCCCGTTTATCAATTCCATGTGTGGATCGGTAATAAGGGTACCATTAAATGGCCGCCAAATAGTCCCGACTCAACTCCATGTAATAGCATTTCATGGGAGTTTTCAAAAGACAAAGTGCATTTTGTTTTAAATACAAATATCAACACTACCATGGCAAAAGTTGGCAAGAAAATTGAAAATTTAAATGGTCATAATTACACAATATCTGACGCATTAGAAAATTTGAGAAAAACTTGTGCTTTGATAACAATGGAGGGCACTTTTAGCATCTATTGCAATCTTAAATGTAGTATTAAATCTTAAGTTGTTTTTGAACTACATGTGAGTTTATTCCTCACCTTATAGTAGTACCATATGCGCCATTATAAAACAAAGCTAATGCTACACAATGTTATATATTTGTAATCAGGAAATGCAGTCTACTAAAAGCTATAAAAAGGGTGTACCATTTAAAATATTGAAGATTCATTTCATTGGGCACTCCCTTTATACAAAATTCAGTTTGTTGCTACATTTTTGTTCGGTAGGTACAGATAAAATGATACAACTTTTATTCGAAACTTTTTATCAATGGAAATAATTGGGGGCCAAAGACAAGGAAGTTCAAAAACATTTTGTTAATCATTAATTACCTAGCTTGTTAAAAATTCAGCTTAAAGAATGTTTTCTATCGGAAATGAATTCCTTGAGGTGTTAAGAATACACCATAATTTTTGAATAAACCATCAATACCTTTTTTTTAATTAAGACTCTACCAGAACGTACTAGGTACAACGGGATCTTCCAGACAACTCAGAAGAAGTTATTATTTCGGGAGTTTCCAATTTTTTACATTTTACTGCTTTATCATCAATTAGATTTTTTATCGGCTGAGATATTTTTTCATGGTTACACAAATTTTCAAATCGTTGCGTGCCTGTATTTATAGTAGAATATGTAATCACACAGATTCCCTTGGAGACAATGAAGACTTGTAGTTTTCCAAAATCTTTATTTTTAACGTAATCAGTTATAGCTTATTTTTATATTTCCAAAAACTCCACACTAATCGAATTGTATGATGTATCCAATTTAGTAAATTACAGCATGAGATGTGTATTTATACAGTACTATAAAATGTAATCTATTTTGAATGACATGCAACCGATTTTTATAAATGGATGAGTTACTCTATAAACACAGGTATAGTGGACGTAATATTTTTAATGCAGCTATCTAATCGTATATCCCCTTTAAGTTATATAGCGGACTATAACGGTATCGTATCGAATTACAGTCGAACAAAGAACCGACAACTTTAAGTTCGCACAATATCTATCACAAGTATAACACTGGCTCAAGGTTGCTACAGCGTAGGGGAGTCAGCAGGAGAATTATGTGATGTATGCCTTTGACTAAGAGATAAATGTGGGGGCAATCGTCGGTCGGTAAATGGAAATGATCAATTTCGGTTTTTAGAGATAGGTAATGATAAAAATGGGAGAATCATAGTGGTATGGGGTTGGAGATAGCGCCGTGGATGGCTCCAAATGTGAGTGCTTTAAATATTTTCTTGTTTCTTTGGTCGCCACTATTTACTTCTACTATTTTATGCATAACTAATAATATAATGGTTCAAAAACATTCAATTTGTTGCCAAATATACTGTATGGTCAAAATTGAAGGAAAATCATTCCGTAAGCCGACGAAAGACGAAATGCCAACTCTTCCTGAGTTATTTTTGCAATCTTGATGGGTATCCGTTCTTTGATTTCATTAGTAGTTTGTAGTCTATTTATGTATACTTTTCTTTTGAAGTATCCCCAATAAAATAAAACGAGATGGGTATATGGGGTTATTGTATTCTTTATAGCCATTTCTATCCTATTTTTTGGGAATAAATGATAATGTTATTGATTCACCATTTGTTGCTTGAATTATGAGAAAGGAATTATCTGGGAACTGGAGCAGTCCCAGCACAAAAAATTATACAAAAAAATGAGAAACAATGGAAACTAAAAAGCAAACTAAATCTATAATTAAAATCAATGCGGTTTCAATATATAATCACGAAAAACAATACTACACCTGGGATAAAAAAGTGATAAATATTAAACTTCGTTTTCTTCTAAAATTATTTATTTTAGAGTAACATACAATATATATCGTTGTCAGAATTGAATGACAAAAAAATCATTAAAAAGATCAATAAACAATTAATAAAAACAAAATAATGTGGATGGTGCTAAAGTGCTAAATTTGAATTAGTCACTCAACACGCCCTTCTCAAATTTTGCACTCTGACAAATTTTCAGTCCCAATGCATCAACAAGACGATAATGTGAAGGTCCTGGAAGTGGTTTTCGTTAGAATGTCTTGTAGATAGCGTAATACACGTTCTGCTGCTGACCAATGAACTACTTGGTACTTTTCGTTAAATTGTGGAAGTCTATTGACAGTGAATGTGATATCTGGACGAGTAGCAATTGCTAAGTACATCAGTGATCCGATTAATTGTCGAAATGGTTTTTCTTCATCTTTTCTTCTATGCTGCTTTCCTTCTGGTAGTTTAGCTTGTGAGACGCTGGGAGTTTTTACTGGGTTACATTCTTCCATGTAAAATATTTTTAAAAGATATTCTACATAATTTTGTTGACAACTCAATATTTCCATCAACTTGATTTATTTAAATTCCCAAACAATATCGTGCCAAACCCAGATCTTTTAGATATTTCAAATCTTTTTGCAAGCCCAGCTTTAATTCTTCCAATATATGTCTTATTTCTTGATATATATATAAAATATCATCAACGTGTACAACCAAAATTGTATATTGATCCTCACTCATATTGTAATAAAAACATGTGTCACAAGCAGTTGAACTTAATCCAAGGTTTTCCAATTCTTCATTCAATATTTTATTCCATTGACGACCAGCTTGCCGCAGACCATACAATGCCTTTTTCAATTTACAAACTTTGTTATTTTGCGATAATTTTTGGAGCATCTCGTAAGCAATTTTTCCTAAATTACTGTTTTGACCTTCCTTTTCAATAATTTCTCTTAATGTTTCCTTGATGTACTCTGGTAGCTCCATAAATATTTCTTCTTCCAAAAATCCATTTAAATAAGCTGCTACAACATCTATTTGATCATCTTGTAAACCTTCACGTACAGCTAATGCCATCAAAAGTCTGATAGAATCCAACCTAGCTACAGGTCCAAAAGTATCGGTGAAATCTATTCCTTGTCGTTGTGTAAACCCTCGAGCAATAACTCGAGCTTTTCTTCTTTCAAGTGTTACATCTGGCTTAAATTTGTTTTTGAGCACAATTTCACAAGTAACAACAGCTCTATCATTTGGACGATCAACTATTTCCCACGTATTATTTTTAATCGAACCACGAATTTCTTCAGTAATCGCTTCCATCCACTCAATTGCTTCGTCTCCAGTCATCGCTTCTTCCAAGGTTATATCTACTAGATTTGCTTCTTCAATTATTCCTTCTTCATATTCTGTTGCATCAACTATTTCATCATCACTTGGTTCTTCTTGCATTTCAATATCTTCATCATCATCATATTCCTCTTGATCTTCATTTATATTTGCTGCTTGTCCAGTGTTATAAATTTTTCTTGGTCTTCCACTTCTACCTGTTTTCTCTATCCGTGGTCTTCCTGGTTTCCGACGTGTAATACGATTTGGTGTACAAATTTCTTCTTCAATTTGATCATTTTCAATTTCCTCATTTTCATTTTGGTTTTTAATTGAGATATCGAAAATTTTATCTTCTTTTACTTCATTTAAAAAATGATTTTCAAGAATTTGTACATCTCCAGCAACTACAACCTTCTTTTCAATTGGAATCCATAGTCGATAACCTTTTGATTCCTTTGAATAACCGACCAAAATACCTTCTTTTGAACGCGGATCAAATTTTGATTTCCCCAGTTGTTTTTCCAAAACAAATGATTTTGCATCAAAAACTTCTAAATTACTTAAATCAGGTATTACTTTATTCCAAACTTCGAATGGAGAATGATTATCCAAACTAGATGTTGGACATCTGTTTCTTAGATAATTAGAAGTAGATACTGCCTCAGCCCAAAATCCATGACTTAAGCCAGATTGAATTAAAAGACATCGTGCCATTTCAATTAATGTCCTGTTTTTCCGCTCTGCTACTCCGTTTTGCTGGGGTGTATAGGGAACAGTTAGACGTCTGGAAATACCATTTTTCTTCAAGAATTCATCAAACTCTTTATTGCAATATTCTGTTCCATTATCAGACATCAAATATTTAATCTTGCAATTTGTCTGAATTTCAACACGAGCTTTATATTCCTTGAAAGCTTGAAGAACATCACTTTTAATACGTAAAAATCTAACATCGCACCATCGTGTGCTGTCATCGATAAATGTAACGAAATATCGAGCATGTCCTAATGATTCTACTCTTGACGATCCCCAAACATCTGTGTGTATTAGTTCTAATTTCATAGTACATCGTTCGAATTCTTAGGAAACGGTAGCACAGTCATTTTTCCTTTTAAACATATGTCAAATGCTTCCAATTTCTTTTCTTCATCTACTTTTATATCACTAGATAATCCTTTTCTTGAAATTTCTAACAGATCTTCTTTATTTAATTGTCCCAGACGATGATGCCATAACTTCAAACTTGCTGAATTATTATTTATTGCCGTATTTGCTTGCTTTTTACTACCACAAACATAATATAAATTTCCAACTCTTTGTGCTAACAGCTTTATTTCACCATCTCCTCCAAAAACAGTGGCCCCAGTTTTTGAAAAACTGACAATATTTCCGTGATCCGTAATTCTCGCAACAGATAACAAATTAGTTCTCAATTCTTTTACCAATAATATTTCATTAAATTTTACCGACCTGTTTGAATTACCATCTGTAGTAAAAACACGAGCAGTTCCTTTAGCTATAATTTCATTTTGTGCATCGCTGGCTAACAAAACATTTCCATTGGTTGACATCATATTGATAAATGCTGCTTCATTATAACACATATGAGATGTGCAGCCACTATCTAAACACCATCGACTATCACTTGATACCTGCTTCGTATGAAGAGCCTTTTCCGTTACTTGAAACGCATCTTCGACTTGAGCTTCAACTTTTGATGAATATTCTTGCTTTTCATAATTTGCTCTGTCTGGGCAATCAGCTGCTTTGTGCCCAATTTTGTTACAGATGATACAGATGAAACAATTATACTTAAATGACTTGTTTAAATCATCATTGTATCTGCGCTGCCTTCCTTGATATCCACCTCTTTGATATCCACCTCTCTGATAATCATTTCCTTGATTTTTACTACCCTGAGGTCCAATACTTTGGAACGGCTTAAAATTTTTAAATTTTTGCTTGACCCACATAACCTCTGAATTGTCCATGTCACGTTGACTTTGAGCATCATACTTTTCAATAATCTTTTCCCTAAGTATGTCTGGTTTGGGCAATTCATTTTGAGACTCCATAGCACATCTGAACATTTCAAAACTTGAGGGCAATGAGTTGAGAAGTAATGTTGACTGTAAATCATCATGCATTTCGACTCCCATAGCTGACAACTTTGATATTATGTCAAAAAATTCCATCAGTTGAGTATGAAAATCATCGTTTTCTGTTATCTTGAAAGATGTCACACGTTTGAGTAAACTTGCTCGTTTTACCGGTCCTGTACACGCATATTCTAATTTTAACTTGTCCCAAATTTGTTTTGAAGTATTTAAACCTTTAACCATTCGTAATAAACTTGGATCAATGGCAATTATTAAATCTGACTTGGCTTTAGCATCTTGTTCTTCCCACTTTTCAATACTTTGAACTGACGCAGCATCACCTTCAAACAATGCGGGCTTTGGTTTCTTTCCATTTACATACACCCATGTACTATTTTTTACCATTACAGCTTCAATTTGCATAGACCACGTATCGTAATTTTCCTTTGTAAGAGGCTTGATTATACTTGACGACAAAGACATTTTTTTTCAACTTCCACTTTTTACTCTTATTAACAGCGATCTGGGCCCATAACCTGATAAATATTAAACTTCGTTTTCGTCTAAAATTATTTATTTCAGAGTAAAATACAAAATATATCGTTGTCACAATTGAATGACAGAAAAAACCATTAAAAAGATCAATAAACAATTAATAAAAACAAAATAATGTGGATGGTGCTAAAGTGCTAAATTTGAATTAGTCACTCAACAAAAAGTTATTATTTCTTCGTAATTCAATTTCGTAGTATAACAACAAGCATGGGTCATTTCATTTGTTTTTATGCTCATTTGAGTTCCATTAGTTATGCTAGTTATACCAACCAAAGAGATGGAGAGACTGAAATATTAAATATTATTAAAATTAAACCAAGGGTAAATGAAACTCAAAGTCCAAACCACAACTTTAATATTGATATTGTCCTCCAAAAGAACAAACCATATATCTTAGCAACTAGTTTCGGTAAAATTTACCATCATCAGGCTATAAAAAGGTTACAATTATCAGAAGATCAAATTGAATTAAAGTTAAATTGAGACAAAATTATAATGTTGTTGAGATGATATGAATTCTTAGATATTAAACAAAACTTACATAAAAATTGAGTAATGGATGGTCTCTTGAAGTTTTATTGAAATTATATTGAAAAAAAGTTTAAAAACTTATACGGGGTGAACCAGGACATCGTACCAAAAAGTTCTTTCTTTTCGTCATTTGTCAGCAAGCTATAGGGCTCTGAAGTTGTGAATTAAAATTTGTTTTTCAATTAAAATAAAATTATTAAATAGCCCCTAAGAAATGAATGAATTTTCATTCGTTTATGAACATCATAATTGGATAATTTTTGACGGCATGAACAAGTGTATCCCTTACCCCTATAGTCACCCCACCCAATTTTCAAATGAAACCCCATACATACATTACTGCATCGGAGTTGGTAATTTGGTCCCCAAATATGACCTCACAGATATTTAGGAGGTAATTTGATCCCCGTGGCCGGCAGGTATAATATTTCGTACAAGTAATCTGGTCCCTATAGAATAGACATATACCTATACAGTTTCTCTAAGTTGTGTAAGTACGCTAAGTACTTAAGGGGTACTTTGACAAGTATAACGCAAAGACTAGTATCTAAATAATAGAGAGAAATAAATCAAAATTTTTATTTAGTTTTTATTTACTACTTTTTAATAAAGGTTATTAAACGATGCAAATGTCAAAATTTGATACATTTGAATGATACACATGCTAGAAAATAAAGTCTGTCTATCTCACCGCTTTGGTATCTCTCAATGAGATTTTCAATAAATTTCTGGCGATTTCTAACACTAACGTCTCTTACTTTAGGTTTCAAATGTAAACTTTCCAATTTAACATAAGTTTCAATTTGAAATTCATACAATTTTTCAAGAAATGTTATTAAATTAGGATGTGCTTTGTAGAAAGAGTCATTGAAAGTTCGATGAGAAGCTTAGCACGCATTTGTTGTCCGAATTAGATCTGGTGAATTTTTGGCCCACATTGTCGGCGGAAAATGAGATTGGTCATCAATATAGTTTTCGATCAAATAATCTGAATACTTTTCCAGCCTTGTATCGTCCGGTCTGTTTTCATTTAATTCGAAGGCAATGCAATTACCGACTTCATCAGGATCCAAATAACCAAAAGTTGAACGTAACCAACGGCCTATATCACTGTTCGCGTCATTGTATTCCGAAAGTAGGCCAATTGATTTAATTTTTCGAAACCGTACCTGGCAAGATGGAACCGGCAAACAATTATTTCGGCGGAAGGCCACACTTTCCGAACCGCTTTATGAATACACATCTTAAAATCAAACACAAATTGATTGATTGCTAAAACAATATTGATTTCGAAACACTTATCCAGAATCATTAGAAATAGTTTTTTCTACGTCTCGGATGTCTTGTTTGGTAAAAGACAAACCAACAGTGGTATGTAATGTCTGCTTAAAAAACCATGAATAGTGAACAATTGACAAAAATATTTGGTACAGAAATCAAATGTACCGTCAACGTAGATGCGTTCTGATTTTTCCAGAGCTTTGAGATTTGTTGTGCACGTAAAAACAATAATATTGCTTGGCAAGCAATTGAAAAAGATATTGTTCGTCTTGAGAAGTTCTTACGTTGATCAAATTCAATACTTGATGTACGTCGTTAATATTCGTGGGAAGAGCGGGTATTAACTAACGTCGACTATTATACAATACATATTTTTTCTTGTGCACTCGACATCTTGAGTTGTCAAAGTTGCTGGTAGATTTTCTTTCCTAACCCTGTACATATTTACAATGCTCTTGTTCTTCTTCTTGTACCATGTTCGTTCGTTGCACAGTCGTCACAAAGTCTGATCTCTCCAATTTCCCAGTAAAGGCACGAGGGAGCTATCCATTCATTACGTTCGATAGAATGACGTTAATAAATACCATTTATCCATTCTCGATAAAACCACGTCTCCTTCCTCTCGGTTGTTCTACTCCCCGATAATCTTGAATTGGTTACCATAACTCAACAATCCCCACAAAACAGACTCAAATACTGACCAGCTCCCGATTAAATTATGCTATGATAGGAACTCACACCATGGTCATCAACCTTGAATCTTTACCTGCAACGGTTATTGCCAACTTTCGGGAATACACTCTCTTCGTTAGTAACACTCAAATAAACCGCAAAGAGAAATCAACAACGCATCTAAAAAAAACTCTTCATATCATTACAATATCGTAAAATGATTATATCAGATATAAAGAAATGTGTGAGTCACCTGCATGTGTAAATTGCTCCAGAAATACTTTAAAAGAAGTGTATAGTTTTATTCCAGTACTGAAGCCCTCCAGAAAAATATCCAATTTATTTTGATAAATACGTCACTAGTTTACACAAAAAAAATAAAACTTACTCACTTCCCATTGAAACCGCCCAGTCTACAATAACGTCCATTATTCCAACCTATTCAAGCTGTGATAATAATCTATTTTTATAATCTCTAACCGGTTTAATTTAAAAACTCATTATTTCACAATGAGCTGCTACGGATATTACACGCGCTGGGGGAAATTCTTTTTTTTCTCAATACCTTCATTATGTTACATGCAGAATGTATGTATTTATATTTTGGTGATATCATCTGGGACCTGAAATATCTATTGTACTGGCTTAGTTCCTGAGGAAAGTCCCGCAAAGACTAGTATCTCCTTTAGACCTATTTTCCGGTCTTAAGTTTAGGTAAATGTCCCTGTACCATTCAGTAGTTGTACTCTAGGCGTCTGAATAGCTATGCAATCGGCAAAAATGCGTATAAAGGTTTCTCCTTCCATGCTACAGGATCTACATTTTCCTCCTCCACTATTTTTAATATTTTTTTCAATATTCGCCTTGCTTTTAGGATACTTCTTCGGAGTGTTTTCAATTTTTTCTAATTTCTGCTGCCATTATTTTTCCCAAGATGTACTGTCTCAAATTTAGTTTTGAAAAGTATACCGAGCTTGGTGTACTTTCTTATGTTTATTGGCTGCCAAGCTATTGGCTTTACTGCCATTGATGAATTGTTCTGTTTTTTGTTCCAATGATTTATTGCCAATGCCTAGTTGAGATTATACTTGTCCTTCCGAAGTGATTCTTGGGAATACTTGGCAATTGGAAATTTTAGAGTTATCATATTCTGTGTGATCTAGTTTCCTCCATACACTTTCCCTATATTTGTTTTGGTCTCGAAGAGAGATCCTTTAGACTTGACGCTCCCTAATTACGCTGTTTTGATTTGGAAAAAAGCTGGGCTAATTATCATGCAAATCTTTGATAATATACTGATATACTTGATGTACAACCTTAATCTTCTTGGTAATCTGTGTCCGGTCTCATAAGATCTGAATGGGTTACACTGATGATTGGGAAAATGATCATTGACGGTAGATATGAAATAATATCTATTAATTGAGTTAACTGTATAAACCCTCACTTCGTGGAATCTACTCATCATATGGTTTTAAATGAAACTAACTGTTTTTAAATGACTCCACAATATATTTGTAAAAATCTATTAACTTTCACAGTATTTCTTTATGACCGATAGTTTACTTTATTGTTGGTAAATTGATTCATGACGAGATTGTAGGTATGATTTGGATATTAGAGTAATGCAATGGAAACGCTTTTCTTCACCATGAAGGGTATCCAACTGCAAAGTCCAAAAAATTGATAGACCAGTTTAAGCACACTGGTTCACTTGAAAGGCTTGTGATTTGAGGATGTGATGCATATTTGTCAAATCAAGGAATAAAGCAATAATTCACCTCTGTTAACACCGGACGGTAAGGTAAGTTTAGATCACGGTTAACATTAGACGTACATCACCCTTATATCGAGAGATATGGACTTTTTCCTCACATGACCAATATGTTATGATTATTCAAATATTTTTTATAGTAATTACTAACACCATGTTGAACGAAATTACCTTTACACCTATTTGAAATTAAAATAATTTGAATTCTTGAAAATATTCAACAATCGTTCCTCTACCGTTGCTTGTTGCTCTAACAATATTTTTTTATATACATCTCAGCGGTAGGAATTTTTGTGTTGCAGTGTTATCGGCGCGCGTAGCAAATGAGACCCCGTGGTTTATAAAAAACTCACAATTTTTCAGTTGAATTAATTTATTCAATATCAAAAGCTACAATACGGGGTAAATACATTATTGAATTGAAACCTTTGGTAGTTGTACATAATAAAGCCATAATTTACTTTCCGTAGACAATGAACTAATTTCTTAAATAACAATAAACTACAAATATTTTAAATACTGGTTTAGTATTGGCAATCATTTCATACATGATTTATGACAAATACTACAGTCAAAATCTTCTAGAAAGACTTCAACATAAGTACTAAATCTGAACACAAACGATGGAGGATGTTGTATTGATACGATCATAAAATTGCCTTTTGGACACTATCGCTTGTTAGGGGAGCATAAACGATAAATGATAATTATTTTTGCGTCTGTTCTGAGATTAATTAACCTACGAATACAGAAGCAAATCCTATAGTTTCACAATTACCGAATCAAGCGTAGATACTAGACGAAGAGATGTGGATGCATAAAATAAGCTACTGTTTCGTTTGAAACATATCTGGGGTTAGTGGTGAGTCATAGAATGAGACATATTTTTCAAGTGCAATGACGAATGGTGTGAATTAATCGACCACGAATTAAATAAAAAATAATATTGATTCAATTTAATCAGACATTATTGAGAAAAAAAGTTGTGATGATAAAAGTTCATAGAAGCAAAGCTGGATAACAAGTTGATAACACACCCATGAAAATGAGATTTCGCAATATCTAAAACCCTGTACTTATTTTAAAAACTTCGAATAGCGTTCAGTAGGTCCTTTCGTTACAATGACAAACATTGAATTTCTAGTTTTTTTAGTTTTTCTCATAAATCATGTAACAAATTTGAAGATATAATTTTCAGACTAACACTCAGTCTCAACATCTTATAAGTACTAAACATTGCACCTAAATTATAATTCATAATCTAAATTGTATATTCACAAAAATTTAACACATTTATACAAGAAATAGAAGCGTTTTGTAACATTCAATTGAAACATCTTATGCTTGTATATTTAGTTCATCAAGTTATGAAAACCACAATATTTCAACCACGCAAAAACACTTTTTCATATGTATTTGTAGCTGGTTGGTTCTCATTAAGTTCTTTTTATGTTACTCGTTTCAAATTGAAAGTTTTAATTTTTACTTGCATTAAATCCACCCTCAGTTACTAAAACTAGTAATATAATCCAAACTAAACACTATCTATTTCAATATTTTGAAACTTTATAATCGACTATTATGTAGGATAGATACTACATAATCTGCTCACTGCATCAGTAAGTTATCAAAGTCATTATTGATTAGGTACACATTTGTGGACAACTATAAAAATAAAAAAATTTACCTGCATATAAAATCAGTTTCTGATACTACAAACACGGATCCTGTAATTTTAAATATTTAACTGCTAGTGGTTAAAAAGGGTTTTATGATTGGGAACACGAAAGTAATTGTTAAGTTATGAAATCAAACAATTTTATTTTGTAAAATCTACATTGTAATTTAAACATAAAGTGACGCGTTTCGCTAACACAGTAGCTTTATCAAACGTTGGAGGTATATTATACCTCCAACGTTTGATAAAGCTACTGTGTTAGCGAAACGCGTCACTTTATGTTTAAATTACAATGTAGATTTTACAAAATAAAATTGTTTGATTTCATAACTTACTATGGATCTACATCAAGTAAAAGCCTCATCTATTCAATAATTGTTAAGTGATAATAAACTTATAATAGGTTCTTTTGCGTCTTTATTTCACACACGAAAACTACGTGAGGTCTCTGGTAATCTTCCGAATAAAATACCACTTACTTAAGTGCAAAAATTTCTCTGGGACGTATTCCCTTTTTATAGTATCGGAACAAATTCATATTCTGGTATTCTTGGAAAAAGTTAAAGCACCTTGAAAAATATCAATGCTCAATTAATTTCGGAATTCTATTATTTTCCTCTTTCACATCTGCAACCTTAAGAAATATATAATAGGTGCATTGGTCCAACACTTTTAATTCCAGGACGAACGGGAGGTATGTAACTACTGGGGATGCTGACGTGATGTAAAAGTTTTTCCACTAGCAGAGTTTTTACACGCATGGTATAATTGCGTGAGTGCCGAGTGGTGAGGCTGTGATAAATTCTCCCTTTTTCATCCTTATGTATGGTAACGAGAATCATTCTTTAGAGTGCGAGATCCGGCAGCAATACTCTACTTTTATAGAACCTAATACAAATTGATGATTAATTAAAATGTAATACAATACTTTCGGTTCTCCGTTGAATAAAAAATGGCCACTATTATCTTAATTTTCAACATGTCACTGTTTCCTTGTAAAAATTAATTTCTCCAAAAGTAAAAAGGTCAGTAGAAGATATTCTGCACAAAGTAACATTTAAATTCACCGTAAAATCTAAGAAATAATTACATACAGTGGATTATACTTTAAACGAAGTTTGCATTGGGATATATAAAAAAGAATTTGTAGAATCTTACTGCGGGATTTCAGTAGATTATACTAATCAAGTAATGGCCATATTATAATGATGTTTCAATTATTTATGGAAAGCAGCTCAGCTTAACTTACAATGTAGATCAAACATTGAGAAAAACATACATCACAACCAAATTAAGTGATTTATTCGTGATTTAAATTTACTTATGAATAGGTTCAAAAATGAAGCTTTCCACTGTGTTATTGGTCCACTTTGCAACAAAGTTTTCTATTTCATTACACTTCTACAACCGATTTTTAATAGTGAATGATCAGCTTATTGAAAAAAAGGTTATCATGATTACACAATACTAACAGCTACCAAGACATTTTTGGCACAGTTGCGGTGATAAAAATGCATATTTTTTAAAAATACTTATTTTTTTATCTTAGCACAAAATAACTTCATTTCAAATGAACTTCACAAGTCTAAAGACTAATTCCTACTGATGCAGAATAGTTATGAAATAAACATCATCTATCAAAAATTGGAAATTTCCAACTGTAAAATACAGAGCAAGGAAATATGATTTTAATATAACAAAAAACATAATATAACATAAGTTTTGGAATATTTTAATCGCTGTAAATTAGTCTTTAGGATGCAAAGGATGAATAATTTAATATCCAGAGTGTGTTAACCCAACAAAACAAGTCAATCCAGGAAAAAAATTAAATAATATAATATGAATACATTCCGAACATTCTGAGTACATTGATAGCAAGACATTATGGGAAACGAAATTTATAAGCCACACTTTGAATAATATATTTTCCAGTATTTGCCAAAAACAAGTAAATATTGCACTTATCCAATTTTTTTGTTATATTTCTTTGAAAAATACCAAACATCTATGGATCTTTGTGTAACTATTATGTCAAGCAATGACCCAGCATCAAACACAAAAAAGGCATTGGATAAGACATACACTAAAGGCTCTTTGAAGAGACTTATAAAACATATGATTAATAAATACTTAAATGTATATGTACAATTTTTGATCTGTTAATAGTTTTACTTATTTACAAGAAATGTCGAAATTGAACCTGAAAACTCATGGAATTCGTAAAGCATAATCTTGTTTGGTCAGGAGAGAAGTACAAATTAAACTGCTGAGTGTTTTCCAATAATATCTCCGGATTTGGAATGTACGAATTTGCCATCAAATTCCACTGACATCTGCTTTTCTTCGTGAAGTGGTTCCCGTTCATCTCTAAGAATAAGAAATATGTTCGTAATTAAAAGTTGATAGGTACCTACGTTGAAAAAAACATGCTAGGCGAGTCTCAACAATCATTCAAAGCAAAATAGTTTTGAATTTCAATTTCATACAAAGCAATAATTACAAAAATAAATTAAATTAGACATTAAGTTGATGTTAGATATGTTCACTTAGAATATAAGTATGTAACTGGAACTTGGAGTATTTTATAATCAAGTTTTCAATACAACAAAATTCAGGAATAAGATTGAAATAATTGTAGAAATAATAAAATTGATTGATATTTTCATTCTTTCCCGTAAATTTTATGTTTGGAGTTCGGATTGTAATACGAATAATATAATAGGTTTTCCAAATTTCTAATGTTCGGCCACTCTCATCATATTGTTAAAGATTTTTGAATTCAATATGAATGCAACCGATTGAAAAAACTATAATTTATGGTATAAGGCAACATGCTTATAGAGCTACGCTAAATATAATTGCAAAAATAACGAAAAATAAAAGCAAGTCTGTTGTAAGCTTCCTACTTCTATACATAATATTTATACTCCATAAATAAAAGTAATGTGGTCTCAATAGTGTTTTAGTCAATGAATTTTTGATTTTCTTTCCATCAAGACAAGTAATTGTATATCCTCTTAATAATTCATACAAATATACAGGGTGTCTTGAAACTAAAAAAAGATGTATTAAGGATTACGCCAGAATAATTGTAATTACTGTACATAAATGTTTTCAATTTTCCGATTTGTAGGTATTCTAAGTTGGAGTGTTGGAATGTATAATGTATGTAGGTATGCTTATTTCAAAAGTGGGTGGATATCTACAATATAGCCTTGAAGCCAGGGATGTATTAGATGATGACATGATCAAGCATCCAAATCCTAACAGGGATAATAAATAGTTCCTGTTTGAAAATATAAAAAATATTTTTTCTACTAACGTGCGGAAAGTGAATCTTTTCCGCACTAAAAAGCGTGCGGAAAGAGTCACTTTTCCGCACTAGTGCGGAAAGTAAATTTATTGACATTTGAGGAATATACTGACATTTGAATATTCAAAATATGTATTTTGTATATCCAAGTTTACCAAATGACTGAAAAATTAATAAATTTATTATAATGCTGCTATAATTTTTAATAAAAAAAAAACTTATTTTTCAATAATTTTTTGATGGCCCTGGTATAAGCCTCATCAAATGAATGTCAAATAATAATAATTAATTTGTTGATATGTATATAATGAGAAATGTTGATTTATGATTACTTTTGGGCTCTTTCCGCATGCTAGTAGAAAAAATAGTGTACCTAACACGTGCGTAAAGTGACTTTTCCGCACGCGATTGCTGGCCGAACTCCGCTAAAGCGTCGTTCGGCCATCTGCAATAGCGTACGGAAAAGTATCACTTTTCGCACTAGTTAGGTAAACTACTATTTCTCGTGTCCCAAGCTAATGAAAAGATTATCGAAAACATTAGCTATATCTTCTTATACTTTCGCTTAAATCAACAAAAAATTATTTATTATTTAATTTAACAAAGAAGCTAAATGAAGATATACAAAATATATTGTTCCATAAATCTTCCGTAAGAAATATACTCCAAATCAAAGAAGTCAAAAGGGGGAAAAGAATTAATCAAAATTCAAATGAAAAAGATGCATTTGACAATAATAATAAAATTTTGGAAAAAGTCTTAGAGCCTGAAAAGAAATTTCTACAACCACCTAGTTTCATGTATTAATCGAAATTCAAATGGAAAAGATGCATTTCACAACAATAATAAAATTTTGGGAAAAGTCCTATAGCCTGGCCCATCAAAGTTCTCAAATATGGATTTCTTGCGTCAAGATGAGATCATACTAAAATTGTATACCATGAAAATTGTGTTCCACCATTTTCTCCCAAGAGTTACTGTTTCTGAGTTATAACGAATGAAAAAGTTGAAAAAGCGGTGTTCTTGATAATATCAGTAAGTGAAATATAATTTTTCACTCGACGATAATAATATACACACGTTTCAACGCCATCTGCGAGGTAGTAAACTTGGCACGCTTGTTTTAAGGTGGTTATTTCACGATCTATTCATTGTCATCCTTCTCAATTCGATACTATTTAATAATAAAAAATAAAAAAAACGGTGTGAATTTTGGAAAAGTGGAGAAATCGTAATTATCTAATAGCTCTGCTTTTCTCATGTTCTTGATGTTCTTCCTCTTTCTGTTGAGTGCAATGATGAATAAGACGTCTCCTTGCTGTTATCATATGAGCATTCATCTGATTGCGAATTAACATTGTAGTATTATTGGCATCAACAACCGTTCCATACTAATAAACCGAGTAATAAACCTAACAAGTCAACTTTTTTGCAACCGCATTTAGCCTTTACCATTACCCTTACTACAATTGCAAGAAATTTTAAAGAGGAGTTTTTGCGGTTCGGGTGGAAGTGATGTTTGGATTGGTTCAACTGCATTGTCGATTTACTTCCAACTGCATTCTTTTGAGTATAGATGATTACCAAGCCACACTCAAACTTGAAAGTCTACCTGAAATATTTGTTAATGAACAGAAACAAAGGTTGGAGAAAGACAATAATTGCATTCAGTCTCTCCTGAAAAATGCTGATGTATTGTAACCAGTTATTGCATGTGAAAATAGTATGAATTATGTAAAAAATGAGGGACTCAGAGGTATAGTGACGGAAAATAAGATGGTTCAAAAAATTTGAAACATATCTACTAGTTGAATAGATGAGGCTTTTACTTGATGTAGATCCATAGTAAGTTATGAAATCAAACAATTTTATTTTGTTAAATCTACATTGTATTTAAACATAAAGTGACGCGTTTCGCTAACACAGTAGCTTTTTCAAACGTTTTTCGCCGTTTTTCGTTTTTCACCGGGCTCTTAATAAAGTTGGGGAATATGGAAATATTTTAAGCAGTTCCTTACTATAATATTTGTGTAATGAGAAGATGAAAATGATAAATGAATCGTTAAAGCATCATGATTCCATTAAGTGTTTCAAAACTGATACGAAATAAATATAAAACGTTCAGGTATAGTACCTATGCTATCCATGTACATCATTTAAATTCAAATTACTACATATCATATAACAAATCCATTATCTAATACACTATTGAACTTTATTGTCAAGTTTATTCATTCCACAACATATATCTAGGACAGGTTTTGATAACATAATCTAAAAGGTTCTATTTCTCAAGTCACAATCATGCTTGTATATTAGATTGGACAAAATCTTACACAGGGGAAGGGACCAGCTTGATGGGTTGTGGTAGATTCAAACTGCTGGGATGTGCCGGCGCAGCTTTGTAACTGCAATAAGGCAGCGGAAAACGCCAACTGTATAAACTGAAATTCTCTTGCTATGTATGTGTGATTGGGTTTAGTATGAGCAAAATTTAGCGTGGGAGATACAGCGTACTAGAGTGCCAATCGTAAACATTATTCTTATAACATTCAAAAATTAAAAGCTGTGTGGTTATATATTTGGTTGGATGGCAAAACCAAATGTGTCGGTTTTCACCATTTTGTGACTTTTATAACAATATGTTCGTAATAACAAGATCTATAAGATGGCAAAAAGACCAGTGTATTGGGCATTTGAAAATATCAAGTTTTAGTACACCTTGGATGAACAAGCATTGGACTTTTGACAAGAGAAAACCCTTTATCCTATAGCGAAAGTCGACATGGTTAATTTTATCATTACATTTTTAAATGAAACTAACTGTTTCCAAATAATTCCACTTTAATGGAAAAATATACGTATCTACATAAAAATTCTGGATTATTTTGATGTTTAAATATCTAAGAATGAAAGAAGTTACATATATGAGTTGATGCCTACTTAAGATCAGTCAAACTGTGCAATGACATAGGAAACCAAGGAAAACTAAATCTGCTAATCTTCGCAATTGTTACTTAAGAAGATAATTCAAAAATGCAGAGATTCCTAGATTTATCTATTCATTGACGACTTCATATTGTGGGTTTATTTAGTGTCTTTCAATTTCCAATTCTTCAAGAGAATCTAGTTCTTGTTTCTTATCACAAATATGCAGTACTTTTAATTCTGACTCAGGTGTTAATGAATGTTTGGTATGAAGTAGATATTAGTAATAAATGTGATTTATATGGTTGTTCTAATCTTTATGCTCGTGTTCGTTGTGTCCAATTTCAGAAATTCCGATGGTTTGACCAATATAGACAGCATGTTGATTAAAGTGAAACATTTTTTTTATTCGGTTATTTAATGTATGTCTATTTTAGCGAGTCACCGACGCCGGGAGCAATCTACCCTCAACCGGACTAGTGTTCTCACCAATGATAGGGTTCTTCATCGAGCCCAAATGGACTCGGGACCTCGGTATTACGTCTTTTCTGAAAGACCGCATATCTACATTATACCTCGTGCTCATTGATATAATGCATACGGCGGTATTTTCCCAGTGGTCACCCATCAAAGTAACAACCGCGATCGACACCGCTTCACTGGATTATCGCATTAGATGCGTTTCACCAGAGTGCTGGATCGACGCCCCACTAAAGTAGTTTTCTTTGCCATAACATTAAATAATATGAAATAGGTTTTATGGTTATATGGTTGTATAATTGTTCTATCATAAGATGATATGATAAGATAAAAATGCTTACTAAAACTCAAATCTATCACTGATCGTGTCGGTGATATTAATGTGTATTTGTTTGTGTTTATTGTGTTCTTAAGCAGTATCAATGTATATGAGCATGATTTCTCATCAGAATATACTAATTTGACATCCTACCTGCCCAGCTTGGGATCCTCTTCATCGGTGTGTTTAGATCTATTACAGCATAAGGCTATAATTCCCAATCTGTTTACGAAGAAACATGTTATGTCCAATACTATCAGTACTAAAATAATAGCAGCAATCACAATACCAATAATGGCGGCACTACTCATGGCTGGAGAACGAACAGGTACTATTGGGTCAATACCTAAAGAAACAAAAAAATTCATATCAGTCATGATGATTAATCAGGACATTCTAATTGTGTTATGAGTTGTTTGTTATATTCCATCACAGTGTTTGTTAGGGCGACATTGCAATCATTATCGATGTTTACTTTATGACTGAATTCAATTCGCGTAGATTATACAAATAAGTCAGTGGATTTCTTGCATTTAAACTAGAATATTAAAAAAAACATAATTATTTGTAATTATATTGAAGGACGTCATTATTTCAGCAATTATATACAGATATGGTTACTTGGAATATATGGGCGTCGCTGTGCCGATATAATAACACACTTCCATGTCTAATAAGTCAAATTTCTTCGAGGAGAACGGAATGACACAAATGAAATAATGGAAAAAATAAACATACTCATTTATTTCCGAGCGAGTTAGTGAGAGTGTTTTTTTAATAAACTGATCAGATT
Source organism: Galerucella pusilla (assembly GCA_910591695.1). Lineage (NCBI taxonomy): Eukaryota > Metazoa > Arthropoda > Insecta > Coleoptera > Chrysomelidae > Galerucella > Galerucella pusilla. Next base: position 13,559 of record CAJUYI010000679.1, on the reverse strand, counting down.
GGTATAATCGAAAATTAGAATGTTGACCAAAACACGAAATAAATATATGTTACATGAGGTTCCTGAAATGGTGTTATCGAAAATTCGTCCCTCATTCCTTCATCCCAATTCTAAATTACAATCCTCTCGCTATCGTTTTTCGTTTTTCCATTTCAAAAAAATATCATAACCAAGAAAAAAGCAGTGCAACTATCCCTTAATGGATCTTTCCTTTTTCTCTCTTGGATTTATGCGTAAGCTTCAATAACAGTCCAAAAGAATACCAGCTACTTATAAATATCACATTTGAATTCAATTTGAATAAATTGGGCAGTTTAATATTGACAAAAGATATAAAAGGCAAAGAACCATATTATGGTCAAGCACTGAGCTCTTGTGTAATCAGTTTCAAAATAGTGTGGGAATGCCTAGGCAAACTCAATGAACTAGCTGATAATAATATAGTCACTTGACAGTGGATTCCAGGGCACACTGGAATAGAAGGAAATTAAGTAAAAGATGATCTAGCAAAGACGAAGACTGAAACACCCTCTTCTCGATATCAGCTCCAATGTAATATTGGAAGAAATAAGCAAAGCTGAAAAAAGAGACGATCTGGCCATTGGAAAGATCTAGTGGGGCTTATGCAATCAAAGATTCTTCTTGGTAACCACAACCCGTTTAGATCTAATGAATGCACAAGTCAAAGCAAAATTACACTATAGTTTGTTTCAAAAAGTACATAGAGTTTTAGAACATCCAGATGTTTATCGGATATTACAGATGATATTACAGATGTTTATCGGATATTACAGAGTTGTACTAAGACTAGACAAAATAATTTACAATTTAATAGTAACTTTTCAGTGGATAAGGAAACTATTTTATTTTATAGTGCAATATTTTACAGCAAGTACTGGTAACTATTAAATTATTGTAAAATATTTCGCCAATTTCAAGTACAGCTCTGTAATATCCGGAATACATCTGGTTGTTAAAGGATTATTGCAATCCAATAATCTGTGTACTTTTTGAAACAAACTATAGGAGTTTTAACAGGGATCCTAACGGAACATTGTCGCCTGAATAGACATACTAGGAAGTCGGATGCATCCAAATGCACAATGGTAAACTGAAAATTCTAAAACATACAATAACTTCCCAAAATTCATTAAACTATATCCTAGATACAAATTAAGATATTAAGACAAAATTGATAAACAAAATTCAATCTTCTAGATAATTAAGTAGTATTAAAATGACGATGGACAACCGACAACTATTGATTATACAGCCGCTAGATTTTTCTGATGGCTTGGAAAAAAAAACTTTCCATGTTTCCATCCACAAAACAAGTTGTAGTTCATTCAATATTTAATAATAATATATTTTTTACTGAGACACTTGACTCCATGGTAAGAAATTGCAGTTTTATCTATGTAAAACGATAAATCCTAAATAAATCAAAAGGTTCATATGGGGAAAACCTAACTCAAACTAATAGGTTATCACACTAGCTGTCTGCATGTGGGTATTCTAACACAATAACTGAATATAAAGTTTTAAATATTTAGTCACGCACTTTATCGATAAATTTATAGATGCATATTAATTTAAACGTAAGCACAAACTTATTTGTATCAGTGGTATGCCAGATTGATTTCTAATGAAATGAGTAATCAAAAATAATTGCAACATCATAAATGAAGATGGTGTTATTAGTAGATGGAAAAAATTTAATCAAGCACAGTCTTCTACACCATAAATACCAGAAGATAAGACATTTTTTCAATATGTATAACTAATTATGTTGAGAATTACAAATTATGATATATAAATAAAAACAGTCTACTGACGTAAATCTAATATTCCAAATGACGTGTAGACAAATTTACATATTATAGCTGCAAATAAAAAAATGCTAGAGGTCTCTAGGATCAAACAATATAAGCAGCAATTATCAGTAAATTGGCGTCTATAGGTTAATCGTTTGTTTGTGTTTAATGAACCTGAGTCAAGAAGTTGATTTTTTGAGACGTAGGTACTCTGCTTATACATAGATACAATCTTAAGGTCAAGATTATTCCTGTATACTTGTAACAAATGGTTAATGCCATAAGCGACTTATTTCAGCTATAAAAAGTTCGCTATTCACCAAACTGTAATGATCTGGCTGCCTACAAAAAAGAAATCTTGTTTCAAGTTACTTTGACTTATCAAGAATTTAATAGCAAATTACAAAATATTGTTCTGATATTCTACTTATGCAGTTAAAGTTGAATGTATCATTTTTGAGAATGTTTTTTTCTTCTATGCTTGAAAAAACAGGTTGGGATGCTTCCACGAAGGACTTTCGCCCAGCTTGGAACTTTTGAACGCCGTTGTTATTCTTCAACGTAGTATACTTTTATTAGTGCATTTCAGTCATAGGACTCGTCACGCCTTAGCGGACACAGAAGGAAAAAAAACTAACAAGAGTAACACGGGAGGATTTCCAGTTACCAAGAGACCTTTTGGTTACATCGTGCGATGAAAAACAAAGTTGATTCAAAACCAACGGGATGATAAAGGGTTAATTCACCTAAGGCGTGAGTACAAATTTACGATGAAAAGCTAAGTTGGTTCTACTTCAGCGGAAGTGAATTGTGATTAATTTTGTTTCCCTTGTGGATAAAACAAAATTATTTGTCAAAGACTCAACACCTCAAAAATCAATAATCAACAACGGCAACTCGATTGAAACTTCTTGTGGTTCCTAAAACATTGGCACTATTGTGAATCGACATAAACTATTACTTACATCACAGATAGGGATGTAAACATCAGTAATGTCCTAAAAGTGAGCAATCAAATTTTGTTATTTTGATACCTATACATACATATATATTAAATAAACTAAAGATAACAAATTTCGTTAGTTCGTCAACATCTACCCCTTAATATCAATAAAATATTTTCTGGATGATACCCAAATTTAGATCGGGCAAATTGATTGTAAAAACTAAGAAAAAAGAATTTTGACACAAACCAATCGTTAGTTCATCCCATGAACTGATGGCACCCAGAATAACATGAACCAACGATTGGCTTGTAACAGAATTATTTTTTGTCAGCTTCTCACAGTAAATTTGCCCTATTTAAATTTGGATGCTGGAGACCAGCACCTAAACGTTATTTTTTTGATTTTTAGGGGTTAGATGTTGAACTAACGAAAGTTGTTGTGTTTTAGACTTTACTTTTGGACATCATTTGTATTCAGTTCTATATACGAAGAAAATTGTTTTGATTGCAATATTCTCATAAAGCCTAGAAAAGTTGATCAATATTTTATAATGAAAATCCCGGTACTGATAACAGAATCCAAGCAGCTTTGTCTTTAATATGAACTTGAAACACATATTGAAATAATGTTTAGTCAGAAAATTGTTTCAGGGAGAATAAAAATTACCTGAAACTTTAATTAGAAATTTGAAATAGCAACAGTTTCATTAAACTGTACCTTTTTATGCCCCCTGCTTATAAAATAATTTGAATAATAACTAGGATGTTCTCAAAAATGTTCATAGAATACCTAAGCGAAATTCATGGAAATCAAAATTGCCGGAAAACTTGATTGTTTAATATTTATAATACACATATTACGTTTTTTATATAAAATTAAGGTATTTGGACATTAATAAACAGATTCCCCACCTTTATATAATTCATTAGTTCCGATGCTTTCAAATTCAAACATCTTTGAGAACATACATCATAGCAGAGTTTCATGTAGGTACATTTAACTATTCTAACTCTAATACAGAACATGCCTGGTATTTGATCAAAATTGCATGTAGTTTCAAAGGAGGAGAATCAGACTTTGGAACCTAAACGGAAAAAATATAAATAATAATAGTCCAAGGAGTAGAGAGTTAAAATCCGTTTTTATTGTATCATGTGGTATCCATATGTGTTCTTTATTTTGTGTAGTACAAACCAGAATAAAATAAATGCATGCTATGAGCCAAAAATCTAATTTAACAAAAAAGAAGCCAGAGTTACTACGGTTAACAAATGCAATATTAGACAGTGCAAGCATTAATGACAACTAATACATGCTCTAACAATTCCCAAAAATTTCCTTAACATATAATACAGCTGAAATTTTTAGAGAATTCAATTTAGCTACGTACACTTTCGATGATGATTATCCACTGTACACTGGCAACTTTTTTCACTAAAGCTGCTTTCCAACACTTCACAAATACAGAAATAAAGCGCAAAAACATTTAAACACAATAAGCGTTTTTTCATTTATTTGATAACTTTTTTGAAAAACTGACAATTTTTATAAACATGGAATATGGATAAAATTCTTGTTCTTCGGATTCTTTTAAAATTATTATTGTCCAACTAGAAAACACATCTGAACAAAAAAGTAACAGAGTCCAATGTGGAACTTCAGTTTCATGTGGTACAAATTATAAACTAAGATACCATCTTATAAAAAATATCTAACTAATAAGAAAATATAAAAACGTGCAATACATGCAGTTAAACAAACAAAAAGGATAATGTTATTCTTACAACATATTTGATAACATTCTCAGTCTTAACAATATTGATATATAAAGTTTAGAAAACTCTTATTTTGATAAAATTTCAAATCGTAAACCATCAATAAACAACTTGGAAACACAAAAAATGTTTTTGAAAATAAGAAATTGATTCACAAAAAAACATCGATATAAAAAATCTGAGACGAGGTTTCCTGCTAATACTGATACCTAAAATGTGAGAAGATTATGACATACATTTTCCCCATTGACCTTTAGGATATTTTGTGTAGGTGCACCCTTTATTTTAGTCCAAGAGATTTATGCTTCGGACAAAGCATATATTGTTCGTTCTGGAGTTATGTCTTCCACTAGAAAGACCTGTTCGGGTCTGATGAAAGGATTAGATTCTCTCTTTGCGAAACCAACTACAATCTTATATTCCACAGTTTCTTCATGCCTTGGGACCCACAACAAAGTTACTTTGCTGTTTCTAGGCTTATTTTCAGTTCCAGACTCTTTTATAAATATAGGTTGCAGGCTTTAGAGCCTGGCTGTCAGATACCATAAACATTCTAAATGAGTCGAGTTTAGAGGCACACTTGAGCACTGATGAAGATAGGCAAGTCGAAGAAAAGGCTGACGAAAAATCTAAACCTAAATGCAAATATTGACATAAGGGTAAATGATGTGGAAATGGAGTGCCATCAAGTTATGCCTGACTTGATCACCCAATATAGCCGTAATTATTTTAAAAAAACTCGGTAACTTTTTGTTTTCCATGAAAATTTCCAAAAAATTTGAATAAATATGAAAACTTCTCCCCGGCCCTAGATATGCGTTATAAATATCTCACAGATAGGACTGGCAAGACCCAAGCAGACTGAAGTTTTCCCAATGTGAGATCTACGGAAATAACTGGTTGGGTGGACTAACAGCTTGCAACATTAGAAAAACCAAATGCAAAAAGGTGATAGATACATTATTCAAATAATTTATGTGATGTTGATATTTGATTGAAGTGGAATATATAAGACATTCAAAAAAATATGTTCAATTTAACAATATAAAATTTAAAGAACATTGGTATCCCAATAATTCAATCCTGCTTTCATTTTGATCAGAAATCAGAAAACCTCGGAAGAGAATTGCGTGAATATAGATATTTTAAAATATACATTCATATACCTATAGTGTATATAGAATAATATTCAACAGTATAAATATAATTTTGACTATTTTTTTTTATAATTAAAATTTGCATTTCAAATATGTGGTAAAAATATTAACAAAAATGTAAGCTGACGTATATCCTAGATTTTTCAACATTTATTCAATATACAATTAAACAACTATTACATTATATTTTAGATCAATTTCATTAAACTAACTATGATTGGCAATTAGGGAAGAGGATTTACAATATAGCTACTGTATCTTATTGATTATTTACTTTCATTCATGCCATATCCTAACAGTCTCTGAGACACTCACATAATATAGGTATCTTACAGGATAAGAATAACCCAAAAATATTTAACTCATTTTTCAGAAAGCTATCATTGGAAAATTTAATTGTTTTTATAATTTATAATTGTTCACAACGCTATTCCTTCACTTCAACATTATTTTTCCACAGATAAGCCAAACACAATTATTTCACTGCCTCTTTATCACATTTTTAAGAAGTTACAATGAATCGTAAGGATATACCAATAACTTCCTTCATCACCAATTCGGAAACTAAAAATATTCCTATCAAGTGCGAAAGTTAAAAAGATGTGACTATTTTATATGAAAATTTTGGGACAGTTCCAACAACCAACCAACCAAATTTTGTCCTGTCGTGTCTTATGAAACTATTTCACCTGATTATGTCAACATCACATATGAACTGCAATTATCAATCACTAACACTATTGAGTTTGGCAACTACATTCCATTTGGTAATGCGAATGTTTAAAAAAGAATACAGACATACAACCTACAGTCACAAATATATTTGGGTAATATTTATAGATTTTTGCGAACGAGAATATGACTTAAATGAACATAGAAGCTAAGAAGAATTAGCGTTGATACTAAAAGATTGGGCGGTCAATATGAGCCATAACAAGACAATGTTTCGTGCAGTTTCACAAAAAAAAGTGCTATAATGGCTATAAATGTGTATACATTTTTTATAAATAATCAATATTTTATTTTGAGTAACAACAATAAATAGTAATTATTAGCAAATTACCAAGTGAGTAGCGTTGTTCAATAATAAACTGTAAAAACGATGGACCAATAATCAAATTCCATAATATCTATTGACATTTTTCAGTATATTAGAAGACGACTGAATGTTTAAACAATAATTTTTCTTCCATTTTTCAGAAATTATGGAACAAAAAATTAGACCAATAATAACTAATATATATTTTTATAAAAATATCGTTTTTGGGTAATGTATAACATAAAATATGAATAATAATGTTAGCGATGAAAAAAAATCATTATGAAAAAATTAAATTAAAATAAAGCCCAATAAAAACGGATTTAACATGAAAAGCTGCAATAACTATGTGCGCAAAATAAAAAAAATTAAAGCCACGAATTCCGCCATGCGCTGGTGCATAAGTAAAACAAACAAACGAAAATGGCGTTTTCATATAACCAGATTAAAAAATACTAGTTTCAATACTTGTTGAATCAATCGAAACCAGACAATTTCAGACTAAATCTTATAACGATTAGCTACAAACATAAAAACTCGCAGTTTAATTGATGGTTATATCATATGAAAAATGTATTGTGTGGCAATGGATGAAAGACGATTTCAGACTTCACCTTCGCCTGAAGTCGTTTGGTTTCGTTCCTTGCCTCTCCACATACTATTAAAAACGTCACACTAGTGCCTATTTTAAACTATTGCAAACTTATTCATTCACCAAAATGTTTCGTCCCTTTAACATTCAACTATTATTTTATTATTCCATGTGCCCTTTTTGTTTTTCCTGAATACTTTTATATAAAGAAGAGAAAATTGGAATTGGAAATAAGAATGGAGGATATAGGAGTAAATGAATTGAGAAATAGGGTAATTGACAATTTTTTTTAAATACCATTAGAAGATTGTCTGACCTCAGTTAAGTACTATTTTTTTCAAATTTTTTACCAAGCGGGAGAGTTGCCAAACCAACAACAAATTTTCTTTTTAAATAGCGCGCGAAAACGCGCTGATTTTTTATGACGTCAGAGGTCTTGTCGCTCCGTCTACCGCATCCCGAGCGACTTGACCCTGACCAGCCGAATCGGAACCATCGGCGTGACCTGCAGCCGCCCACCTGAGCTAGCCTATAAGAAACAAGCAATCAACGAGACCTCTGACGTCACAATAAACTCACTTATTTTCCCGCGCTGAGTAAATATTTGAAAATTACCATTTTTGTTAAATGATTAAAAAATCACTGGTTTAATTTATATGTGTGAAATATTTATTTCTGGCATAATAGTACCACAAAGTACCTGCTCCGACTCTTTTTTAATTTTTTCCGCTCATAGGAAAATACCCTATTGAGATGAGAATAACGGAAGGTGGAAAAGAGGAAGTGCAAAGACTAAATAAGGAGAAAAATGTTCACGATATATTATGAAGAAGAAATTTAGATGATGGAAGTAAATGGAAAAACAAAAATTCCATGGTTACTCTAGAAGAATAATATAGGTAGAATTCGCTTCAATGGAACATTACATGAACAAAATTTATCAATAATCTATTACGCCAAGCAAAAAAGGAATCCTTTAAAACGGACACTTTATTTCAAAAAAATGGAATGTTGCCGCCATGCAACAGAGAGTGTAAAACAAATGGAACATCATACATTTATCTACTTTATTCACAGTTTCCTGCAAATAAACTGTCATTTTAGTAAAGCGTGTTGTCAATAGATGTCAAATACTATTATAACGCCTAACAGAGTCTTTGAAAGTCAAATCACAAAGACCTTTCACTAAAGGTGCTTTCGATTATTCACTTTTGGCTGCTAGTAGCGGCTCGTAGTGACTAAATGTTGTTTGTTTATTACCGGGCGTGACGCCTAGTACCTTCCCCTTGCCCCTCAAGCACATACCGAAAAGTATGAGCTTCAAGCCAAGGGACATTAAATATTTGACGTTTGTCCGTTTTGACGTTTATTTAAAGGTTAAGATTGTGCCGATTAGGATTTAATACGAATTAAACCTTACTAAAAATATCTAAATATGCCAAATTATATTATCAACAACATTATAATTGATTTGATTTGATTATAATTGAAATTGATTGACACTGGCACATGACAAGTGGTTTTGAGGATCCTAAAAAAATCGTGTTCGTTTTGCTCAAAAGTCGCGACGACTGAGGCGTCACGCACAAGTGCTTGAAGCCCAAATAAACGAAAGCAACATAAGAAGCAACAACAACCGGTTTTTTGCGCATTTGCGACTCATTAGTGATATTGTTCTTTCGAATTGCAAACTGAAATGGTTGATTCTGTCTTGCAGATGTACCAACCCCGTTAAACTTTGAAGTGTAATTCAATGTCCTTCGTGGCATATAGCATATAGTTGCTTTTTATGGAACGGTCTTTGTTCTTTGATTTTAAGATTCTGTAAGGCGTTATAATGAATAATAAATATTACACTATTACCTTTGACATCTATCATACATTTAGACAATTCTTTCATCTCAATGAAATCTTACTAAATAAGTGGATAAAATGAGTTGGTGATATTGACCATTAGTGCGATATTGATACGTAGGAAAACTGTAGAATTCAAATGTTATCACAAACCTTCATATCAGAGAAACAATTGTGGAGTGGAACAAAAGAGCAAAAATTCATAAAATCTAATTTGAAGAAACATGTGGTTCTGGTTTTAGTACAACAGTTTATTAACAATTATTGAAATGAAGTAAAATTAAGGAATTTATCTAAATTTTAACCAAGCATAAGTAACTACGAAATATTCAATATCCACGTGGAGAACCAAAATTGTTTGCCAAATTTAGGACGCAAACATCAAATTTCTCCCTGATCGGAAATAATAGGGACCCCAAATCATTTACCTGAATTCTCGAATATTTTACCTGAAGCTTGCAAGCACAGACTAGAGTACTCGAAGTTGGAATATTTTATGCTGATATACCTTTCAGTTTTGCTTACAAAAAAAAATTGTCAATCAACATTATAGGAAATCTTATGATGAAAGTAGATTTGTGAGATTATTGTATGACGTTTCTCGAAACCAATAGAATTTGTAATTCATATATACTAGCCAATCAAAACAATAGGTATTGTGGTGGGAATGAATACTCACAATATTCCAGCGGAAATAATTCAGTGGACATTGTTTTCATTGAATGACAACCACATGACAACGTGTTCTAGTGTTGTTGTTGTTGCCATAAGGAAGTAGCCAGTTGAGCCCTCCGGCACAGAGTACACCATCCAACAAGAGGCGAAAGAAAGTAGTTTTCGTGATCGCAAATTTGTGTGCACAAGCGTGTATTAACTAGTTTATCTGTCAATGTCAAGCCGTCACTTCCCTTCCTTCCCCTCAGTTCACAGTGTATTATTTTAAGGTTAGGTAGAAACTGAGCTACTTCTCATTAAACACACGAGATGAATAATAGGGTGTTCTCATGTTAGTAGTTAAAAAAAACTTAATTGGGAGGGATGTTTATCAACACTACTATTTTTCTTAGTGTAATTATGGTTCACCGAATCAATACTCGTGTTACTTTTCTCAAGTGTATCAGGTAGTTTATGTTTCATTGCCTCGACGGATTTCCGCTCAATATCGTGAAAGTCCGACTTCAAAGGAACCGACAAAGCTTTCGTCTCTTGTTAGATGGTGTACTCTGTGCCTCCGGGCTCTCGCCCGCATCGCAACATGTTTTCTAGAATCTGTCAAATTATTCTCACTCTCTTGTGATATTACTACAGAAAATTGTTCCAACTCTTGACTTTTCAAACATTGTTGAACAATTTGAAATTTTGTGATTTAAACGGCAAGTATACTGAAAATACAAAATAAGGAGATATTGAGGAAATGTTGATTATTTCAAAGATTCAAAATGGCTGCAACGCGAATCTAGTGACTTTATATATTTTTTCAATTGCTGTTCATTTTATGATAGAGTAAGAATTGTAGTTCAATAGACCATAAGAGCAAAATTTTATTCACATATTTTTTTTCATTCTGACACTAAACAAAAAACGCTTTTTCAAGATTTATTGTTGAAAAGTTAACATCAACTCCCGTTTCGAATTCGAATCCAATCTGTAAATTGATTAATTTTTTTCATTTTCGTTGTACCACTGCATGTGTACAAAAGGGCAATTATTTCAGCGCGCGCAACAAATCAATAACAAACTTCAAATTCCACATTGTGTACCTATGAGACTTTGACTTTCCTTTTTCTAGTTTGTAAAGATCGTATTGAAAAATTATTTTTTTCGAAATGTCTTGTTTTTGAAGGCCTATCCTTTCATAATTCGGAACTAATTTTTCAACCAAAAATCTTGAAAAAGGTTAAGAACGTGATTATTTTTTTCAGTTAGAATTTTGAGTGAGTTTCGTTGTGGTTGCATGATGCGTTGCAAGCTCAAGCGGAATTCATTCTAGAATTCAGGAAAATGATTATAGATCGATATCGATCAAATTTGACTTTATTGAACAAGGTGAATTTTCTATTACTTCCACATCATCTTATTTAAAATCAAATAAATAAGTTATTAGTTTGGGATAAACAACACCACTGAATATCATAAGAAATGGTCGTATTGAACTATACTGAAACAAAAATATTAAGGTTGAAGATGAAAACTATCAAAATAATACAAAAACAATTTTGAAGTATTCAATATCGCAAGGAATGGTTTCTAAAAACAAGAAATAAGTTCAAATTTCAATAATATGTTTTCTCCATTATCTTAAACTGTTGATTATGATATTATCAATATTTTATCCACCCTGTTATTTAACTAAGTTTTATTTACAATCTTTTGGTGCCGAGACCATATTGAGAACACATAGATGTCATAATTTAACACACCAATTTTCGTATGAGTTTTTCTCGTGATTATTATCTACTATTAGATCAAATATTTAGCACCATTGAAAATGTCGCACGAAAACCGTCACTATAATAGTCATCGCAGCTTGTAGAGGGCGTAACGAACGTATTGCCGTTGCAGAGTTCCAATATAACCCTGAGGAGGCTAGGGAAGTTATCAAAGGTGTGAGAATTTAAATTGATTACTTTGATAGTTGCCAAAATACCTCATCAAAATTTGAAAACACATAGAGAGTCTAAAAATAGGTATAGTACTTCATATACATTTTTTCCTTCACGCCCTTTGTTAGCTATGTGAGAATTAAAAGTTTTTTTCTATTTATAATTATTAAATGACTAATTGACGATTGGTAAAACTTCAACCATTGCAAACCTTTTTGGCGTCCCAAACAATTCTGCATTAACTTGTGAACTAAGTTCAATAGTTGATGCGGCCATTTTTTTGTTAAATATAACTTTTTTTCCAAGTTGATACAAGACAAATGTGACAATTGTTCAAAATGATTGGAGATATGCCATTGAGGTAAAGGGTTGATATGCTTGTATCCCAAATGAGAAATCAAGAGAAATGTAAACACAACTGTTCAATCTTCGAAGAAATTATGAATTAAAAAAAAAATCAGTGTATTATTTTGGTTCTGTCATTATCTGAGCTTTGACAAAGAGTTCAAAAGGTTCAGCTTAGGTTTGATCATCTTCATATAAATTTCGTGATATTAGACTAAAACAAAGATTTCGCGAAAATTAATATGAAATACGTACCTACCTAAAGCGGAAAAACGATAAAAGAATATCATTATAAGTATTTAAAGGTCACGGTAAAAAAGTACAATTGGAGATGATAAAACAAGCCCAAAATAAAATTAAACCTCAACAAAGTGATGTGTTGAAAACATTCTCCTAAAAATACTAGGGAACAATGTAAGTTGAAAGAAATGGTAAAATATAGAAATATCATGTATTAGTCTAGAATCTAGACTAGACTAGACTAGACTAGACTCTAGATAATTGATCGCCGATATCTTGTATTGAATGCTGTATTCAACCGAGTAAATGAAGAATCAGTAGTAATACCAATGTGACAAATCGGATGATAAAATAGTTGACCTATTATTCCTAGTTCCATCCATTCTATATTGGTTAAATTTAAGTACTTGGTCAAATACAGTTATACATTTTTTTTCAAATAAAACTCAATTATTACAGTTACGTTGATATTTGATATCAAATTAGTGCGTGTATTTCGATAAATGAATCATTTTTCTCCATAACATGATATACTTATCTTCAATATATACCAACTTGATACAGTGAGTTTTTGGCAACTATCAAATTTTTAGGCATAACATTTCACATTAAACAATAATTTTAGGAAATACCTACGTTTCGTTGTCTAGTTGAAGAATCGGGTAAAACATCTTTGTAAAAAGTAAAAAAGGGCACTCAAATACAATAATTTAGAAAAAAATCTTGTTTACACAATAGGTAGATTGTTGGTTGTCTGCTAATGTTTATTCTTATAATAAAAGCATTCGAAAATAATTTTGAAAAGTACACACTTCAGCTTGTAATTTGAGTGTGTATCACTCAGTCAAGATTCATTTACAATGTAATATCCTTAATGTAGTCTAATCAACAAGTTAAAAATTGTGATTAATAGAAATACTGCTCCAACGAGATTCGGAATTATGCCTAGAAAAAATAGCACATAAAAAATAAAGATGGAAAAAGGCATTTCGTATTGTGTCTATAAAAAAAAATTTGAAGAGGGGAGGGGAATATTTCCAATAAAAAAATCGAATTCCCAGAACTCTATCCCCATTATTCATAACCTCAATTTAACGCTGGTCACATATATATTTCTCAAGGCATATATTGTTGTGAACATTTTTTGAAAAAAGTATGATGTATTCAGAAATAAAAGTGAAATATATGGGATA